>NW_004624802.1:10599818-10629184 GCF_000247695.1 Heterocephalus glaber | reverse complement strand
AGTATGTCTGGAGTTGTTTCTGCATCTTCTAATCTGTTCCACTGGTCCTCAGGTCTGTTTCTTTGCCAGTACCATGCTGTTTTCATCACAGTAGCTTTGTAGTATAGTTTCAAGTTGGGGATTGTGATTTCCTATCCTGTCTTTGTTGCCTAAAATTGCTTTTGCTATTCTAGGTCTCTTGTTCCAAATGAATTTTTGGATTGTTTTCTCAAGGTCTGTGAAATATGCTGTTGGAATTCCAATTAGGATTGCACTGAATCTATATAGCAGTTTTGGAAGTATGGCCATTTCCACTAGATTGGTTCTTCCTACTCAGCAGCAAGGGATGTCTTTCCATTTTCTAATATCCTTTTTTATCTCTTTTTTCAGAATGCTGTAGTTTTCAGAGTAAAGGTCTTTTATTTCTTTCGTTAGATTGATTCCTAGGTATTTCACTGTTTTGGATGCTACTGTGAAAGGAGTTGTTTCTCCAGTTCCTCTCTCAGTAAATCTGTTGTTCAGGTACAGGAAGGCTACTGATTTTTGTGTGTTGACCTTGTATCCAGCTACTCTACTGAACTGGTTAAGTCTAGAAGATTTTTGATGGAGTCCTTGGAGTCTTCTATATAGAATATGATGTCATCTGCAAATAATGACAATTTAACTTTTTCATTTACTATCTTTATTCCTTTTCTTTCTCTTGTCTAATTGCTGTGGCTGTTTCCAGAACTACATGAGTGGTGACAGTGGATATCCTTGTCTTGTTACTGATTATAGTGTGAAGGATTTCAGTTTTTGACTATTTAGTATGATGTTTGCTTTTTTCATATATGGCTTTTATCAGGTTGAGATAAAGACCATCCATTCCAATTTTCTGTAGGGTTTTCATCCTGAATGGGTACTGAATTTTGTAAAACATCTTTTTTTTTTTTTCCTGCATCTATTGAGATGATCATATGGTTTTTCTCCTTGGCTCTGTTGATATAGTGTATTACATTAATTGATTTAAGTATGTTGAACCATTCCTGCATCCCTGGAATGAATCCTACTTGGTTAGAGTGTTTGATATTCTGAATTCTGTTTGCTAGTATCTTAATTGAGGATTTTTCCACCTATGTTCATTAGGGAGATTGGCCTATAGTTTTCTTTTACAGTTGGGTCTTTCTCTTCTTTTGGGATCAAGGTGATGCTTGCTTCCAGAAATGAATTTGGGAGTATTGCTTCCCTTTCAATTTCATTGAAGAGTTTAAACAGTAGTGGCAATAGAATAGTTCTTCTCTAGATGTCTTGTAGAATTCAGCAATGAAGCCCTCAGGACCTGGGCTTTTCTTTGTTGGCAAATTTTAAATTATGTTTTTAATTTTGTTGATTGATACTGGGTTGTTTAGAATTTTTAGATCTTCTTTGTTCAACTTTGGTAATTCAGATGTATCTAGAAATCTGTCTATTACTTCTGTGTTTTCCATCTTATTGGCATACACGTTCTCAAAGTAGGTTCCTAATCACATTTGATAGCAAGAAGGCAGAGAAAAAGGGATATTTTTTTCTTGTTTTTCTCTTATGAGTAAATATATTTCCACTCAAGAATTGGCATCTTGTATACTGCCTTTTCCCAGTCCGTACTAAATCCACATTATTCTGCATAGGTGATACCCTTGTCTACTTTAATGAGAATTAGACTACAGAGGACTACAAGGGAAAAAATAATGTTATTTACCCTATCCTAATTTTTTTTGTTGGTGTATCTGTCTTTTAAGAATTGTTTTTAAGGGGTTAGAGATGTAGCTCAGTGATAGAACAATTGCCTAGCATATGCAAGGCCCTGGGCTCAATCTCCAGCACCACACACACACACACACACACAAAAGAATGGTTTTAAAAAGTCAATTTTCTGAGCAGGATGATACACGACTGTAGTTACAAGTTGTTGAGACAGAGGATCACTTGACTCCAGATCAAGGTCAACCTAGGCAACCTAACAAGACTCCACCTTAAAAAAGAAAACAAGACAGTTTAGGTAAATCCTTCTGCCCAAAGAGATAACTCTATTTGGTATAAGCCAAGGGATGAATTACTGAGGAGTGGCTGGTTTCTTCCTATCCTGTTATTCATGATAGCTAGAGTAAGCGGCTTAAAGAAAACTCAATACAGTTTTGGGCTGAGGATGTAGCTCAATGGTAGAGCCCTTGCCTAATGTGTGAGACTCGGGGTTTGATGCTCAACACCAAAAAGGGGGTTGAGGGAGAAATCACAATGTCTGATGGCTCACATCCTATGGAGACCTCACTTCTAGAACAGTTATCATGTAACACTTTATTGTATGCACAGAGTGGCCACTTTCTAAGTATTATTATTTCTATTTTATGCAGAAGTGAAGCTCAAAGTAATCAGGAAGAAAATCCTGATTATAGTTTCAAAATATACACAAAATCTAATGACTTCCTATTACTTCCACCACTACCACACTGGTCTAAGCCACCATCTTGTCTTTTTAGTTTTTGCAATTTTTTAGTATGGTAAAAAAACGGCATAAAATTTGCCATCTGAACCATTTTTAGTGTATAGTTCAATGGTATTAAATACATTCATACTGTTGGGCAACCATATTTTCATCTGTAACACTGAAAACTACTCATTAAACAGTAACTCCCCATTTCCCCCTCCCCTAGCCCCCTGGGTAACCACCATTCTATTTTCTTTCTCTATGATTTTGACTACTCTGTCCCATATAAAAGTAGAATCATGCAATATTTGTTATTAGCACCATGCTCTAATCAACTGAACTGGCCACTTGAATTACGCAGTATTTGTCTTTTTGCGACTGTTGTTTCAAAATAATGTTCTCAATCATCTATGTTGTCACATATGTCTGAATTTCCTTCCTTTTGAGATTGAATAGTATCCCATTGTATGTATATACCATATTTTGCTACTTGTCTATTGATGAATATTTGGGTTATTTCAGTATTTTAGTTATTAAGAATAATGCTGCCATGAACATTGGTTTACAAGTATCTTTTCAAGCCCTTCTTTTCAGATTTCTTGGATATATATGTGAAAGTGAGATTTCTGGGAATAAGGGTGAGTCTATTTTTTGAGGAGGGGAGGTACTGGAGATCGAACTTGGGACCTTGAGCTTGCGAGGCAGGCGGTGGAACCATTGAGCTAAATCCCCAGCCTGTTTTTGGCTTTTTTGAGACAGGGTCTTGCTATATAGTTCAGGCTGGCCTTAAACTCACTATGTGCCCTGGCTGGCCCTGAACTTGTGGCACAATCCTCCTGCCTCTGCCTCCCAAGTGCTGGGATTACAACAGGTGTGTGCCACCATGCCTAGCTGGGGTGATTCTATTTATTGGTGGTTTTTTTTTGGTCCCGGGGATCGCACTCTGGTCCTTGCGCCTGCAAGGCAGGCGGCGGAACCACTGAGCTAAATCCCTGCCCCGGCCCTCTATTTTTATTTTATTTTATTTATTTTTATCTTTTTGGTACCGGGGATCGAACTCGGGTCCTTGCGCTTGCACAGCAGGCGGCGAAACCACTGAGCTAAATCCCCCCCCAGCAGCCCTCTATTTTTAATTGTTTGAGGAATTGTCATTCTGTTTGCCACAGCAACTATAGAATTTTACATTTACACCAACAGTTTATGTGTTCTAATTTTTCCACCCATTTGCCAACTCTGGTTTTTTAAATAGCCACACTAATAGGTGTGAGGTGTTACCTCATTATAGTTCGATTTGCATTTCCCTAATGATTATTGTATTGGTCATCTTCCTGTTGCTGGGACAAAATATCTGGCCCACCGGTTCAGAGGTTTTAGTCCCTGGTCAGTTGGCTCCAAAGCAGAAACACCATAGTCTAAGGTCCTGGTGAAGGAAAGCTACTCAATTTACAGCATTCCATAAGTCAAGAGGATTTGAGGGCAAGCTGGTGGTGACATCTGTCACCCCACTGATCCGCCAGGGCTGATTTATCTGGCTAGATGGATGTCCCTTTCCTCCCTCACCACTCCATGTGTCCCTAAAGCTGTGCGTCTGTGGAAAAGGGTGACCACCCCAGAGAGAGGAGGTACCTTTTCTCAGTCAAGGATATACAGTAGTTGAGCTCCCCTGCTAGAATTTCCAAACAAGCTCTCAAAAGCAAAGAGCAAGGGAAGAGTCAGAGAGGAAGGGGCCAGGGACTAGATAGAGTCCTCAAGGTCACACTACCATGACCCACTTCCTCCAACTAAGACCCATCTCCTAATAATAGCCCATTCAGGTAAGGATGAGGTTAGCGCCCTCACATTCCTGTCACCCCCCCACAAGAACCTCTAATCCAGTGAAATTGAAAATCAAGATTAACAGGCACAATTAGGGATACTGAATATCTTTTCCTGTGCTTATCAGCCATTTGTACATCTTTGGAGAACTATTTAAATCCCTTACCCACTCTTTTCTCTTTTGCAGTACTAGGGACTGAGCCCAGGGCTTCATGCATACTAGGCAAACACTCTAGCACTGAGCTACATTCACAAAGCCCTTTTTATTTTATTTGTGTCTAAGTTGCCCAGGCTGGCCACAAACATTCAATCTTCCTGCCTCAGCCTTCCACACAGCTAGAATTACAGGCATGCAGTACTGCACCTAACTTTTTGTCCACTTTTTAACTGACTTTGTGGTTGAGTCTGGGCAATTCTGAATATAGTCTGGGTTGGTATTAATTGCTTATTAGATATATAATTGACAAATTATTCCTCCCATTTGGTGGGTTGTTTTTTTACTCTGTTGATACTGGGTTTTTTGGGGGGTGGCTAACCAGGGATCAAACTTGGGACCTTGTGCCTGAGAGACAGGTGGTGGCACCACTGAGCTAAATAAATCCCTGGCTGTTGATACTATTTTAGATGCACAAATTTTTTTTTTCCAAAATTGAATTTATTTTGTTAGTGTTAAAAATAAGAGTATCACCAAAAGATAAATAACATAATTTAGAGTATTCAGAGTATTACCAAGACACAAGAATCATAAAAAATGATATCCAAAATTTTGATAATAGCAGCTGCCAGATGGTTTAATAGATTCCTTCAGTTATAATGATCAGTAAAGTGAAAAGATTTAGCTTCTGACATATTATACAGGTAGTTCTATAAGTGGAACGCCTTGATGCACAAATTTTTAAAATTTTCATGAAGTCATATTTTTTCCTTTTGTGGCCTATGCTTTTGGTATCACATCTAACAAATCACTGCCAAACCTAGTCATGAAGCATTTGCTCTGTTTTCTCCTAAGTTTTATAGTTTAGGTCTTGTATTTAGACCTTTACTTAAAATTTTATTTTTTTGAGACAGGGTCTCACTATGTTGTTCATGCTGTCCTCAAACTCATGGTAACCCCCTGGCCTCAGCTTCCTGAGTACTGGGATTACAGGCATGTGCTACCTCACCCAACTTCTAGACCTTTAATCCATGTTAATTTTTTGTTGTTTTTTGAGACAGTCTTGCTCTGTAGCTCAGACAGGCCTTTAACTTGCTATGTATCCCAGGCAACCCTTGAACTAACAATCCTCCTACCTCAGCCTCCTCAGTTCTGGGATTATAAGCATGTGTCACCATGCCCAGCTAAATGTTAATTTCTGTATGTGTTAGGAAGGTGTGTAGGTTTGTTTTTTTGCATCTCCATATCGAGTCACCCCAGGATCATTTGTTGAAGACTGTCTTTTTCCCAATTTATTGGTTTTTGGCATTTTTTCAAAGAATCATTTTACCTTATATGTGGAGGGTTTATTATTGATCTATGTATCTATCATTATGTTAGCATCACACAGTTTTTTTACTTGTTTTTCTGAGACAGGGTCTCACTATGTAGTAACTTTTTAATCCAGGAAGTGTGAGTTTTCCAGCTTGTTCAAAATTGCTCTGGCAGCCAGTCATGGTGGCACACACCTGTAATTCCACCTATTCAGGAGGCTAAGCTAAGGCAGGAGTATCACACATTCAAGGTCATTTGGGGCAATTTAGCAAGACCCTGCCTTAAAATAAAATATAAAAAGGCCTGGGAGACAGGCATGGTAGTACATGCTTATAATCCTAGCACTCTGGAAAGGTGAGGTAGGAGGAGTGCAAGTTTGAGCCTACCCTGGGCATAGTGAGACCCCGTCTCAAATAAAAAGTAAAAAAGGAATATAATCATTATATACCGCAAACATGTACCAATAAAAATAAACTGTTTTTTTAAAAGGTAAAAAACGGCTGAAGATATAGCTCAGTGCGAGCAGTGGAAGGCCCTGGGTTCAATATCCAGTACCAAACTCAACCCAACCAAACCACAACAACATTGTTTTGGTTATTTGGGAACCTTTATGATTCCATTTGAACTTTAACTGGGTCTTTCTTTTTTTCGGGGCGGGGGGGTTCTATTTCTGCAAAAAATACCACTGGAATTTTTGGGGGTAGTTATCGGGGAGTGAACTCAGCACTTATGCCTGCGCGGGGCAGATGGCAATTGGAATTTTTTATACAAATTATACTGAATCATAGATCGCTTTGGATAGTAACTGACATTGTAACAATATTAAGTATTTCGCTGGGGATTTAGCTCAGTGGTTCCCCTTCCTGCCTCAAAAGCGCAAGGTCCAAAGTTGGATCCCCAGTACCAAAAAAAAAACAACAAACCAATATTAAGTATTTCAAACCACTAACATGTGATGTGTTTTCATTTATGCTTTAATTTCTTTCAACAATATTTAATAGCTCTTATTGGACACATGGCTAATCTCCTTGGTTAAGCTTATTTCTGAGTTTTATTCTTTTTGCTCTTTGTGTAGCTGTTTTCTTAAATTCCTCTTCAGATTGTTCATTGTTAGTGTACAGCAAGCAATACAATTGATTTTTTTTTTTTTTTTTTTGGTATCAGGGATTGAACTCGGATCCTTGCGCTTGCGGGGCAGGCAGTGGAACCACTGAGCTAAATCCTCCACTACAACTGATTTTTGTGAGATGATTTTATATCTTGCTACTCTGGTGAATTTATTAGTTCTTTTATTTGTATATATAATTTTTAGTGTTTTTTTTAACATATAAGATCACCTTAGCTGGAATTATATCATCTGTGAACAGAGATCATTTTACTTCTTCCTTTCCAATTTGGATGCCTTTTCTTTTTCTTGCCTAATCATTTCACCATCCTCTATGGCTGAATAATTGCCACAGCCTTGTAAGGGGTCTCCCTGCTTCCACCTTCACTCTCCTGTAATATTTTCTAAACAGCAGCCACAGTGATCATATAAAATCACTATCATATCCTTTTTGCCTCTGTTCAAAAGTCCCACAGGCCATTTCACTCAAGAGTAAAAGCTGAAGCCCTTAATCTACAAGATCTTAAATGATCTGACCACTAATTTGCTCTATGATCCCGTCTCTCACTAGTCTGTCTCCCCATTCATGAAGTCCCACACTCAGTGGCTCTCTGTACCCTGAAACCACTTCAGGGTAATTAGCTTTGCTGTTCCTTTTGCCTTGAAAGGTCTCCCCCCAAGATAACCTCAAGGCTTGCATATATAATTTTTTCCCATCTTTACTCAAATATCACTCAGAAAGCTCTTTGGTTAACAATAACTAAAACTACAAACCCCTAAACATACAGCCAGGTGGCATGTGCCTATAATCTCAGCTTTTCAGGAGGCCTCAACAGAAGGATTACTTGAGCCCATGAGTTTAAGGCCAGCCTGGGCAACCTAGCAAGATTTTTGTCTCAAAACAAACAAACAACAAAACAAAAACAACTTCAACTATGTCCTATTCCACTTTCTTGCTCTTATTTTTCTTCTTAGCATTATTCACTATGTAATACTCCATATATTTTACAAATTTATCTTGCATCGATTTCCTTTTCTGGATTAAGATCAAGATTGTCTTCCACAATTCTTATCTGAGAGATCAATGATTCACATTCAAAATGTTTCTAAAAACTAAGCTAAGTGGGGCACAAGCTTAGCTCGAGACTAACCTGCTTTTATGTTTATCCAATGAATGAAAACCACATTATTATTATTATTATTATTATTATTGCCTTAAGACCTCCCCAATCAAAAGTTATATAGCCAGATACCAAACAACTTTGTTCTTTTGAAACAGATGAATCTAAAGTCTGTTTTTTGGTATTCTTTTTGCTTGAGACAGAGGCAATGGTATAAAGTTCACATCTTACTCTTACAGACTTTTTGTGACAGGGTCTCATTATGTAGTCCAAGCCGGCCTTGAACTCTCTATGTAGGCCAGGCTGCCTCAAACTCTCCTGATCTGCCTTAGCTGCTAGACTGCTAGTATTACAGCATGCGTCAGCAGGCCGAGCAACTCTTAAAGACTTGAGTAGCTCAAAAGGAGATAAACTCATGGACCTTTTGAGATCTCTAATCCTTCAATTCTGTAAATAACTAAGGATAAGAATTAGGGGATAGGAAGAGAACAAGAACCACTATAATTTCTCAAGAATCACTGCATAAAGTGTAAGATGATGAATACAATATTCTTGACTTCTCTCACTTATAAAATCTAGAAGGGGAATGTTCTTTGTAGTTTTCATTTTGTTTTGTTTTTTGGTACCAGGGATCAAACTCGGGACCTTGTGCTTGTGAGGCAGGCGTCGGAACCACTGAGCTAAATCCCCAGCCCAAGGGGAGTGCTCTTTGTGATTCACTTTTTTTTTTTTGTGGTACCAGGGACTGAACTCAGTTCCTTGCGCTTGCGCAGCAGGTGGCGAAACCACTGAGCTAAATCCCCCGCCTGAGTGCTCTTTGTATGAATGAATTATTGTCTCTGAGGCAATATAGCAGGAAAAGATACATGTCATGATATGCTATGACAAGAAGCCAATATTAAGTTCAACGAAATCTCCCAAATCTAAATCAATAACTATGAACAAGTAGGAAAATGAAGGTGAAAAATAGCCAGGCATGGTGGTGCACACCTGTAACGCAGCACTTGGGAGGCTGAGCCAGGAGAGTTGCTGTGAATTTGAGGCCAGCCTGGGCTACCTAGTGAGTTCAACGTCAGCCTGAACTACAGTGAGATCCTGTCTCAAAAACAAACAAACAAACAGAAAGATGAAAAATATGGAAATTATTCCTAGCTAATTCTCCCTCTCCACACCAACTGATGAGATAACTGTGATCTCAGAAATCTACCATATCTGAGTAGAAGAGACAGAAGGGAAAAACAAGAAAAAAACTGCTAAATTCTGACTTAGCTTAAAAATTACAAAATAAGTAAGGTAGCTTTATACATAAAGACAAAGCACTTCTGGTCTAGAAGGCCACAGTTAGACTTGGTACAAGTCCAACTGACTGCAGCATCAGCTCAATTCACAGATAGGTGGTAGATGGTTCCCGCCACATATCTTCTCTCAATCAAATCATATTAAGAATATATAGTTACAGTGCTTACATTTAACAGCAAATTTTGAGAGAAGAGAAAAGCAAGTTATTCTGTTCTTCAAACATTTTATTTCATAGCTCTATATACACTTATAGCATTAATGTAATGTATCACTGAATAAATGAATTCTGCAAGGTTAAATGTGGATGTGTTTTATGTTCTAGCCACCCATTGGCCCTTAGGTCAGCCAATCTGATCCAGGATTCCATGGCAACAGGTTCTATCACTAAGAGCTACAAGATGATTCTTTTTGCTCCCCCCCCCGCCCATAAAGCATTTTTCACAGACACTGCTGCAAATGCTGTCACAGAATAGTCTCTACAGACAAAAAGGAAATGCTGCCATTATGGTATACAAAAAATAAGTAGTTGAGGGATGAGTAATAAAGGGCAATGACAATGAATCTCTGCAAATAATAAAGGACCCCCAAAACCCTGGAGAGTTTTCCTTATTTAACATCAGTCCAGAATTTTAAAAATCCTTGAATGGTTAGAAAAACCAACATCAGGTAAATTGAGAGATTAGTACAAGGAGGTGACTGCCAGACTGTTATCATAATATTGAAGCTTCCCACGACATAAAATACAGAAAGAGCTAAAAGTCTTATTTCAGACTGCTGATCTCTGTAAGTTTCCCACAACTTTTTCAGAAATGTTAAAATGAGCATGGAAAGTTATTATTGCTCAGGTCCTTATATGCTGTATTTTCAAACCACAGCTTTTACAGTCCTTGGAATTCTATCATGTCTGTTTTTTTCTCTCTGCTCTTCTCCCCTACCACCCTCCACTACACTTAAGGAAAAAAAAATAGCTGTGATCATGGGCATATGGTGACAATCAGCTACTTTGGAGGCTGAGGCAGGAGAATCACAAATTCAAAGTCAGCCTGGGCAATTTAACAGTTTTGGGATGTAGCTCACTAGGTAAATCACTGGGGAAGAAGGTAGGGAGAGAGGAGAAGGAAAGGGAGGAGGGAGAGAAACTTGTGCTCCTACATCAAATAAAACAACTTCCTTGAAGCAAAGAAGGTTTAACTACAAACTGGATGAAGGGACTAGATAATAAATACACACACACACACCATCACTTACCTCACTGGTGCTCATTAACATAAAAATCCACCTGGCACTTTATAAGGTGTCCCTTTCTTGGTGTGCTGTACACCAAGACTTGATGTATTATCTCAGGCTGCAACAAGGAACTTTGGTCTCCACCTTCTGGTACATGGTGGTAAGTGAATGCTGAGAGCTAGACAGAAGGTAGTCTAGACTCTAGATATGTCAGGGTCAAAATTAATTGGAAATTGTGCATTTTCATCTGCCTGACATTGTGTGTTTTTTGTTTTGTTTTTTTGGTACTGGGGATTGAACTTGGGACCTTGTGCTTGAGAGGCAGGCGGCGGAACTACTGAGCTAAATTCCCAGCCTGTGTTGTGTGTTTTAAATTGTGACAAAATATACATAAAAATTTCCATCTTAAATTAACAATTTTAAGTGTACAATTCAGTGAAAATAAGTATGCCCATATTGCCATATATTGTAAAGGAGAAAATTGTCTCAGCACAAAAGTCATGTTAAGAGACTACAGTCATTCCTTCAGTAATATTTAATGAACATGTGCTTACTGTACAAGCCAATTACACAAATACCCTCAACTTACAATGGGGTTATATCTCAATAAATTTATTGTAAGTTGAAAATATCATAAGTTAAAAATGTGCTGAACGGCCAGGGATGTAGCTCAGCAGCACCATACTGGCTGGGAAGCACAAAGTCTTGAGGTTGATCCCTGGTATTGGAAAAAAAAAATGTCCTTAATACACCTAACCTACTAATCATCTGTCTTAGTTACTTTTCCCATTACTGAGACAGAATATGCAACACCCACAAGTTGAGAGAGAAAAGGTTTATTTAGCTCACAGTTTGTAGAGGTTTCAGCCTATAATCAGCTGGCTCCAAGGCAGGGTGGCACAGCAGACAGGCACTCCAGAGGAGAAACAGTTCATGGTGGGCAGAAGGTAGCAAAGCAAGCAAGGGACGACCACAGCTCTTTTTACTCCTTTCATATCTTATCCAGGCTACACAGGGTGGATAGCACTCACACCCTTAATCCTAGTGCCCTTGATCCTAGCAGTGCACAATGAATCAGTTTCAGCATCACACACTCCATACCAGCCATCTCAGAAAAAGCCCCACTTATGGCTGCCTAAGGCTTTGGGGGGACACCTAAACACAAATCATAACATTCTACCACTGTCCCCCCAAAGACTCATGCATATCTCTTTATGCAAAAAGCATTTAGTCCATCTCCGAGAGTTACCAAAGTCCTAACAGCTTCAAGTTCAAGTCCAAAGTCTCCTTTGAGATTTAAGGCAAACTCTTAGCTTCAAGCCTTGTACAAATGAAAAAAAAGTTAAGCACTTCCAACATTCAATGGTACAAGATAGATATTTCTATTGCAAAAGTGACAAACAGGAGGATAGCAAAGAATGGGAACAGATCAAGACCAAAATCCAGCTGGGCAAACATTAAATCCCACAGTTCCACTTCCAGCAATCCGTGCCAGGCTGTGAACTCAAAGGGCTTAGGTGGTTCTGCTCCTATGGCACTCCTGGTGGTTGTGACTCCCATGGCTTCTCTCTGGAGCTGGCTCTACTCCTTCCTTACAGTTTTCCCCAGGTGATCCATGTTCCTGGCTTCTCCAAGCTTCAGGGGTCTTCACTGTACCTTTGGCTTCACACTCACAGCTTCACACACTGCCCTCTCAGGGGTACACTGCCTGGCTTCCCAGGTCTTTTTCTGAAATCTGGGTGGAAGCTTTCCTGACCCCACAACTTTTGTATTCTGCATGCACCTAAAACCAGCACCACGTGGATAATGCCAAGGTCTGCCACCAGCTAGAGCAGTAGCCAGACTTCTTTCTGTCTTGGCTGTAGGCGTCCAGTGCCTATGAACCAAATCCAGAGGAACAACTTCCTAGGCTGCCACCATTCTGGAACACGGTGTTCAGAGGTGCTCTTCTCAAAGCAGTCTTTCACTTTTGCAACTCTGAGGCTGTAGAGGCTGGAGTCCTATTGGTTCTCATGATATCCTCAGGCCATCTTTTCTGTTGTCTTCTTCTGAAATACTTGGCTTTTTCTTGCTAGTCTTTTCATTGACCAATTTCTCATGTTCCATCTTTGCAGGCCACAACTTTACTAGAACTTCCTTTCTGGCCAAACTCAAAACTTTTTAAATTGTTCTGTCCTTTGCTCTTATTAATACTTTTTTTTTTTTTGGTACCTGGGATTGAACTCAGGACCTTATGCTTGTGAGGCAGGCACCGGAACCACCAAGCTAAATCCCCAGCCCTGTCCTTTGCTCTTGATTCTCAACATAAATCTGGCTAAAAGCCCCCAACAGTAGCCATGCCACCACCTCAACATTAGACTGTCTTGAACATTCTTCTGTCAGATTAATTAGTTCACCACCCTTAATCTCAGTCTCAGGCAAAGTCTCTGGACACATGCAAAATGCGGAAAACTTTCTGCCAAGGCATAACACACATCATCTGGAGTACAACAACCAATGCAGTCTTTCTTTCCTGAGCCTGGTTTTTACCAGCAGAACTTCTATCAGCATTCTGCTCTTCTGAACTCTGACCAGAATCTCTCATCAAGTACAGCCTCAGGCATTCCAGCTGTGTTTTTTCTCAGCTAGCATCTCCAAAGCTTCAAAGGCTCCTAAACCACATGGTCAGTTACGGTCACATCAATGATCCCATTTCTCTGGTACCAAATTTTGTCTTAATTACTTCTCATTGCTGAGACAAAATACCTAACACCAACAAGTTAAGGGAGAAAAGGTTTTTTTTAGCTCACAGTTTTTAGAGGTTTCAGTCCATAATTGACTGGCTCCAAGACAGGATGGCATGACAGACAGGCATCACAGAGGAGTAACAGTTCATGGAAGGCAGAAGGTAGCAAAGCAAGCAAGGGATGACCACAGCTCTTTCTATTCCTTATTATCTTATCCAGGCTACTTAGGGTGGGTAGCCCTTAATCCTAGTGCCCTTGATCCTAGCATTGCACCATGAATCAATTTCAACATCACACACTTTAGAACCAGTCACTGCAGAAAAAGCCCCACCTATGACTACATGAGGCTTTGGGGGGACACCTAGATACAAACCATAACATTATCACAGCTTAAGAATACATTATTACTATAGAGCATTGGTTGTTTACCCCTCCTAAGAATATGGCTGACAGGGACCTGTGGCTTATTGCCAACATCTAGCATCTCAAGAGAGTACTGTATGGCATATTGTCAGCCTGGGAAAAGATCAAAATTCAAAGTATGCTTTCTATTGAATGTATATCACACTTTTATATCATCATAAAGTCAAAAATCATAATCATCATAAATTGAGGACCACAAGCCAGGCATGGTGGCACATGCCTGTAATCCCAGCACTTGGGAGGCTGAGGCAGGAGGATCACTGTGAGTTTGAGGCCAGCCTGGGCTACATAGTTCAAGGCCTGTCTGGACTACATAGTGAGATCCTGTCTCAAAAAAAAAAGTTGGGGACCACAGACTATATTAAAAGCTATAGTGGGTCAGGTTCAGTAACACACATCTATAATCCCAGCACTTGGGAGACTGAGGCAGGAGGATCCTAAATTTGAGCCCAGCATGCGCAACTTAGTGAGAACCTATATCAAAATAAAAAGTGAAAAAAAGTGGAGACGGGAAGGGTGGGTGCTGGGGATATAGTTCAGTATGAAAGTCATGGGTTCAATCCCCAGTACCACCAAAAAAGAAACAAACAATCCTATAGGGCTGAGGATACAGCTCAATAGGAGAGCGCCTGCCGGCATGCACAAGAGTTTGATCCCCAGTACCATCAAAACAAACAAACCAAAACTATAGTGAATATGAAAAATAAAGTTAAATGTTAAGAATCTCTGACATTACTGCCCAGTACAAACAGTGACTAACACATGTATTTCTTTTTTTTCTAAACTCCTTGTGTTTACTCAACTACAAAACTAAGACAAACTTACAAAGTAAATAATAGCACATCTACAAAACTAGTAACATTAAGATTAACATAATTTTTGTTTTTTCATTTTTTGGGGACTGGAAATCGAACTTGGGACCTTGCACTTGCAAGGCAGGCAGCGGCACCACTGAGCTAAATTCCTGGCCTGAGATTAACATAATTTAAGGTGCTAGATGAAGGTGTTTTTCTGAAATGGAATTACATCTTTTAAGTTAACACATGTATTTCAAGGATGTTTTCTTGCATGATGAATTTCTTGTTTTTCTTTTGGTATCAGGGATTGAACTCAGGACCTTGCACTTGAGAGGCAGGTGTGGCGCCACTGAGCTAAATCCCCAGTCCTTGAATTTTTTTTTTTTTTTGGTGCTGGGGATCAAACTCGGGTCCTTGAGCTTTCAAGGCAGGTGACGGAACCACTGAGCTATGTCCCAGGGCCCCCTTTAATTTCTTAAATCCTATCTCAGTGCCAAAAGAAGCCTGAAGTAGATGGATGTCCAGGTGTCTGTCAGTACTAAGTTTCAAGGGATCCACAAGGGCAGACTGACTTGTGAAGCAATAGGCAAAATGTCACAAATTTTTGGAACTGAAAAAAATCTTTTGTTTTAAATTTCCTAAGAATTCCTAAGGAGACAATCCAGAAAAGGAAATAGATCCAATTTTTGATGGAAGTCAGAAATTATGTTAAAGCTATTTTTAAAAGAAAACCTACCAGAAAGTCACTATTAGTCTTCTTCAAATATCAACATTCCTCTATACCAGAGAGGGTGAACGTTTTAGATCTTTCAATGATAACAAATAGCCCGCTGTGGCACGCATACCATAGGTTCACCACCACGGCTCTATACCATAGTAATGAAAAACTGAACATTTCACTCTAGGCCTATGCCCCCACCCTGTTTTGTTTTTTTTTTTCCAAAAGATCCTAGACTAGTAGGTATAGAAGAAGAGAATATTTATTTACTTCAGAAGGTCAAGAAGCTGCATGATTAGGGTATTTTCTCAATACTGTTATCTTCCAATACAAAGGCCCTGTGTTCTGATTCGAGAAGGCTACTTTTCTCAAGTAACAACAATAGCAGTAGCTTTCATTTATTAAGCATTTACTGTGTTCCTAACACTATGCTCAGGAATTTACATAGGTCATTGCATTTATGTGAAATTCTAAAATTCTACCTTCAGATACTAACAGTAGGGAGTTTAAATTTTTTAATGCTTTTTATGATTAGAGGAGTACAGCTCATTCATTTGTCGTTTTTTCTTTTTTGGTTTTGTTTTGTTTTTGGTACCGGGGATGGAACTCGGGACCTTGCGCTTGTGAGGTAGGTGGCAGAGCCACTGAGCTAAATCCCCGGCCCTCATTTGTTCTGTTCCTTCCTTCCTCTCTTTCTCTCTCTCCCTTTCTCCCCCTCCCCTTTCTTTCTTTCATAGTGGGGATTAAACCATTGAGCTACATACCCAACCTTTTTTATTTTTTGAGACAGGGTCTTGCTAAGTTGCCTAGGCTGGACTTGAACTTGTGATCCTCGTGCCTTGTAGGATCTTATAATCCCTTAGGATTACAGACATGTACCACCATGCCCAGCTTAGAAGGCTTCTTTCTTTATGCCAGGGTATCACTATGTTGCCCAGGCTGGTCTTCAACTCCTGGATTCAAGTGATCCTCCTACCTCAGCCTCTCAAGTAGCTGTGATTATAGGCATAGGCCACCATGCCAGGCTTGCAAGTTTCTTTATACTTACAGAAAACACATACAGGTATAGAAAAGGAAAGAAAAATCACCCATAATCTATACTCAGTAATTACTACCATTAACAGCAATGTTTTTAGGTATATCCTTCATTTGTCTCCATATTGAATGTTTTCATATTCGGTAGTTTTTATGTATTTTACATAACAAGATTTTTACACCATATTTTGTTTAACTGTTGACACTAAATATTTTTCCCTTCTTTTTGGTACCAGGGATTGAACTCAGGACCTTGCACTTCCAAGGCAGGCGGCAGCACCACTAAGCTAAATCCCAGGCCCTTTCCTTTTTTTTTGAGACAGGGTCTCATTATGTAATTCAGGATGCCCTTGAACTCACTATGGAGCCCAGACTGACCTGGAACTTGCAGCGATCCTCCTGCTTCTGCCTCCTGAGTACTTGGGATTACAGAAATGTACCACCATACCTGGTTTAAATTACTTTTAACATAAAGTCATGTTCTATTACATACCTGTGCTAAAATTTATCTATTTCTCTATTATTGGGAATCTAGGCAGCATAATAAAATTATGTAGTGAGAACATCTTTGTAGCCGAAATCTTTATTCACAGTTCTTATCAATTCCTCTGGATAAATGCATTCAAGAATTTTAAAGGGCCGGGATGTAGCTTAGCGGTGTCACGCCTGCCTGGCAAGCCCAAGGTCCTGAGTTCAATTCTCAGTACTAGGGGAAAAAAAAAGAATTTTGGAGATAAAAATTTTCCCCTTGGTTCACTCTAGTTAATAGAATCATGGCCAATTGCACTATTAGATTTGTCTGTCTTTCTTTCTTTCTTTTTGGTTTTTTTGTTTGTTTGAGACAGGTTCTTGCTACATGATTCAGGCTGGCCTTGAACTCACTATGTAACCCAGACTTGCCTCAAACTTATGGTAATCCTCTTTCCTCAGCCTCCCACGTCCTGGGCTAGATTAGTGTTCACTGACTGTTCCCTCAGCAACATGTCACGTCCACTTCCCTGGTCTAATGGCGGTGCCCTGGACTTGTAGAACATTCACCTGGACAAGTGTTTCTCATTTTTTATTTTCTTCAGTTCATGTTCCTTTTAAATAATAGTAATGTCCTTTTTCCCATATATTCCACTAGAAAAAGGTATGTGCTTCTAGCTCCATAGGAAGCACTGACCTATGAAATCAAGGATAAAAATGAGACAGGGATAAAAAAGTTACATAGGGAAGATAATTTCTTTGCCTTGAATGTTACACACATTACTGGCTCTTGTCAATGTACAAGGTTACATTACTAGTGACATGAGCAATTCAAAAAGACAAAGGCTCAAAAAACACATTAAAAAAAACACTCTAAGGCTAATATGAAATTTTTTTTTTTTGGTACTGGGGATTGAACTCAGGTCTTTGTGCTTGCACAGCAGGTGGCGAAACCACTGAGCTAAATCCCCAGCCCCTAATATGAAATTAAAAGAACATAAAAGGTAGCCTGGGATTTAGCTCAGTGGTTTCGTTGCCTGCTGAGCAAGCGCAAGGACCCGAGTTCGATCCCCAGTACCAAAGAAAAAAGAAAAAAAAAAAAAGGTAATGGGATATGGGGTATGTTAGAATTTGTGACTTAAATTTTGCTCCATTTAAAATCCTACAGTTTTTGGCTTGGGGTATAGCTCAGTGGTAAAGCATTGCAACAGTAAGGACTTGGGTTCAATCCCAAGCACCAAAAACATTCAAACAAAAACTCCTAGACTTTTGTTTTACACTAGTGATTTTAAGGATCATATAAAATCTAATATAGTACTTTATATAGCTCTTATATTCTCACAAATGTATGGAGAAAGAAGACCACAACCACATCAACTCACATAGAGAAAAACAGAGGTAATAATCAATGGCAGAAAGTAAAACAAGACTAAACAAACCCCAAGCCAACCATCTGTATAAGTCAAAATATTAATGATGACTAAGCAAAATAATAGTGCTTCTAATTTTTTTAGGGAGCATGTTCACAATTTAGCTTCTGAACATCAAATTAGAAAAGATACTCCTTAAAACGATCAACTGTGTTAATATAAAGCTGAAATATTTATACTATATTCATTTTAAAACTTAGTATCTAGCATGCCTGTAATCCTAGCACTTGGGAGACTGAGATGGGAGGATCACCAAAAGTCTGAGGGCAGCCTGGTCTACACAGTGAGTTCAAGGCCGCCTGAACTACATAGTGAACCCCTGTCTCAAAAAACAAAACAAATGGGCCAGGGATTTAGATCACTGGTTCCGGCACCGGCCTTGCAAGCGCAAGGTCCCGAGTTCGATCCCTGGTACCAAAAAAAAAAAAAAAATTAAATAAGTACAATAAAATAAAATAACCCGGAGATGTCCTGAAAGCTATATATCCCCGGCCCTATATGTATTAACTCTTAATCTTCAAAACAACCCTCTATTTTTTTTTTTTTTTGGTACTGGGGATCAAACTCAAGACCTTGCGCTTGTGAGGCAGGCACAGAGCCACTGAGCTAAATCCCTGGCCCCTATACTCTTTTTAATGCTTATTATACAAAGGAAGATATAGAGAGGTCAAGTGAATTAATTCACTCAAGGTAAGAGCCAGCAATTGGTAAAGCGAGGATTTTTTTTCCTTTTTTTGGTACTATAGATTGAACTCAGCAATCTCTGAGCCCAGCACTCTCCCCTAGCCTTTTTTTTTTTTTCTTTTTTTTCTTTTGGTACCGGGGATCGAACTCAGGACCTTGCACTTGCAAGGCAGGTGGCAGAACCACTGAGCTAAATCCCCAGCCCTTGGTCTGGATTTTGTAATCCTCCTGTTTCAGCCTCTTGAGAAGACAGAAGCCAATACACTTGGCTTTAGCTAGGATCTGAACTCCAGAGTCCAAGCATTCAGAGAAGCTCTCAACAGGCTATACTGTATATTTAAAATAGGGCAGGGGCGGAATGCTAGAAGAGGATATCAGAGAAAATTAAGTAGGTTTAGCACTTTTTAGAGATAAAAATGGTCCCTATCAATTTTGTGAGGGTCCTTCAAATAGATATCACATTATCTATTATCCCAGAGTAATGCTAAAACATTTTTGTTAAAAGCTGCCCTTGACCTTTCCCCCTCACACACAAAAAAAGAAAGAAAATGAAGGATAAAAGACTGAAATCTAACTTCTCTAACACCTTTCAACAGCTTTCTTTCTGTGACCTGTTTAAAAATCTTGATGGTTAGAAAAGATTTAAAAAGAAAGCACTTTCAATTGAAATAAAATGATCTTTTGGTAATTTCCCCTTTGGTATAACTGATACACTTAACAAAGGACTTAGGTCTATGCTATCCACTCACAAACTGAGGTAAACCAACTTAACGAATCTGCCATCTTTTAATTGCACAGCAGTTTTCCTTCCCCCTCAAAGGCTATTCCTGTTCTAGTTGCAGACAGGGAACTGCTCCCAGTGACGTCAGAGCAGTCTCCCAGCAACATTTAATGAGGGTTGTCCACCACAGGGGTTTCCTGAAAAGCTAACAAGAAATTACCCACATATTTGCTACAATACCAAAATGCAAAATGCAGTGAAATTTCTCCTAACCTTACAGCTCTTGTCTCTGGCAAGCTTCTAAATGGGTTTTTCTTCTGTAATAGTCTCTATTTAACCTAGGATTACTTTCTTTTGTTGCCAACACCCTGACCTCTTCAAATAAAGTTAGATTTTGTTAGTTGGAAACATTTATGGTTGTAATAATAATATAACTGAGCTACCTCAGAGAACAGGACTACATAATCAAAGCTGAAAAGCAGACATTAATCTTCATTTTACACAAAGAATTGAGAATAAATGGAAGCACAGAAAAGAAAAGAAATTCAAGACAGAAAATAAATCAGCAATCTCTTAAAGGCACATCTCCACATATGCTAACCAAACTCATATCCACAGATCGGGGAACTCTTGTACTTCCCTAGTTTGAGTTTTTCCAATTGACCTCTGCAGGAAGTCCTCAAAAGATCAGCAGCATTAAAATGGAGTTGCATAAAAGAAACTGGAAGCCCAAATACTCAATCCAAAAAAGATGGGCTGGGCTGTTATACTCACACCTAAGAGTATATCTAACAATTTTTTTCCTTAAGCTTTGTTTTAGTTATATACATTCAAAATTTAAATTTTACTGTAAACTATAATGGCAAAGAATTTTATATAACTACCTTTTTTTGAGGTCTGAAAAACAACGCACAAACTGCCCGATCAGGACCAGTGCAAATAAAGCAGAAAAATTCCCAAATTCAAACTCAACCTAGAATTATTAATAGATCCTAGGTTCTAGAAACCTGCCTAAGAGCTATGTTTCTTTCTATATTTAGAAAAAGCAGTTAGATAAAAATTCATGAATAGCAAGACCTAGAGGGTTAATTCAGGCACCTTGCTTTAGCAATCCTGACTTTGCTCTGGGTCTATTCTAAAAGGAAACAAACAAAACAGCACCCCCTCTATCATTAACACATCCTATTTTGGCTTCAGTTCTATTCAGTGGTACCCAGATATCATCATCAAGTCATAGAGGGAGAACGCACCGCTTCAGATGGATTTCTCTTCTTCCTTCTCTCTGTCCCCTCCCTCTCAGAAGAAAAAGACTGCAAACAAAATCACTACGTCACTAGAGGTAGAGGGAATCCCATCTCTGCACTCTTTAGAAACCAAAGCCAGCAAACAAAAATAAGCCAATTATAAGAAACAAACAAGTAACCCAAAATAAGCAATAAAAGCAGGAAAAATTAATATGAAAACCTCTATACATCGAAGGCATTTTTAGTAAAAAGGTTTAACAAATTTCTCCTAGGATATTTACAATCACAAAAGCTCCCTAGACATAGCAAAGGCGACATATTTCTTCTTATCACATTTAAAGAGACTACAGGACAGTTACATAAAGACAGAGGACAGAAAGGCATATTCACCAGCCGGTGTGGATAGCTGGGTAATGACACAGTGAAGGATATTTATGGGGGATTCCCTGCTTCCTGCAATGTGCGTCAACAGCATCACTGAAGGAACAGAAATCACCACTGTTCTCATAAACTAAATCTGAATGAAGCATTGCTTGAAATAGCCATGGAAGAGGTAGAAGCTCAATAGAGTAAAAGTTCGAGCAAACCTAATTTTAAAAATGTTTCGAAGATAAAAAACAGCAAACAAAAATATTCACAAAACCCTCACAATATTTAACACTTGAGAATTCTCTAATGTGTGTTACATAGTTAAATCAACCAAGATAGAAAAGATACTAATTTTTATAGCTTCTTCCCTCCCACTCTGTGAAGTTCAAGGACTTTTATATAAAGAGAGAAAATTATCCAAAACTCACCCTAGATGGATCTGCACTTACACCAACAGCAAGCTCACATTATTAATGGAGACCTCATTGTAAGGATCTGTTCTGCCGGAATTTTGCCAAAAAAATTCCTTCTGGGAAACCTGTACCTCACCCTTCTCCCACAGTTCCCACCTGCCCCTCCCTGAACCCTTGAATGAAATGCTACCGATCCTTCCTGCTGCCTCTCCTTCAAGCTAATTGCTCTGACAAGCAGCTCTGAAGCAGACCATGGCCCAGCTGTTCAGAGAGATGTCACCCAGAGTTCTGCCAACAGTCACACTCATGCATACACTCACATTCTCTCCCCCCCCACCGTGGGGGGGGCTGCAAACCATCCCCTCCCACCTCCTTTTCTTTCTCATTCAAGTACTTTAGTGGCATGCCTGCCTCCACAATGCTCTGAAGATAGCTTTTAAAGACACAGCAGCAGCTCCTTTCTGTTGCATATGTTCAGATGCCAAAACAGTGTCTTTTTAGCAAAGAATAACAATTTGGTGATATGTAATGGATTAAAAGTTAACCTTAAATTTATCTTGACTTTGTCTTACCCACAAAATAATCAAGGCCAGAGAAACAGTTTTTATCATGAAAGCTTCTAGGATCAACTTTAGAAATGTTAATAAAAAAAAAAATCCTAGTTACAGAGAATTTTCTTTCCAGCAAGCTATTTTTAGTAAAGTCATTTTTCATTTGGGGGCAGAAGGCAGGCAGTACAGAATACTAGTAGCTATCTGTTCCTCTTCTCATATTTGCCCCCAAAGGATGGAGAGAAAACTTTGGCTATAAAATGAGAGAACAAGGAAATCAGGAAGGCACTTTATCGAAAGAAGGGGAGCGGGGACACACAGAGAGACAGAGAATGAATGAATGAATGATTCAAAGACAAGAAGAGTTAATATTTCTAGAATTTCTAGAAAGTATGTATTAGCTCTGAAATAACAAAACTTAAATATGACCTTCAGGTTCTGTTCTTTTCTTTTCATGCTAGGGACTGAAGCCAGGGCCTTGCCTATGTTAGACAAATGTTCTAGCATTGAGCTATACCTCCAGACTCAGGTCCTAAATCTTGAGGAAAAAGAGTAATAATCTCTGTTGCTACAGAAATTAATGGACACTGCCAGTGGTGCAAGGTCTGCAACAGCACAAAATAACACAAGGCTAGTGCCCAGGCAACCTGAGGAAAGTAATAAAGCCTGGCACAAAGACACAACCATTCGTTCAAATGCGGATTAGTGTGCTTAAGTTGTTACTGTGGAGGCCAGAGACTACAATAAACTCTAAAATAAGAAATGCATTCTTTAAGGACCATACTAAAAACAAAAAGGGACTCTGGCTTTTATCCTGAGTGAGGTGAGAAGCCATTAGGGCACCGGAAAGCTGATCCCAAAGAGTCAAACAAACACTGAAAGGAAACTGGCTTTTACACTTAGTGAGATAAAAGGTTGGTTTTTAAGCAGATAAACAACATGCTTTTGACGTACTTGTTTGTTGTTTTCAATTTTTTTGCGGGGGGGGGGGGGGGTACCGGGGGATCGAACTTGAGACCTTGCGCTTGTGAGGCAGGTGGTGGAACCACTGAGCTAAATCCCCAGCCCTGTGTGTAATATTTTTACAACTAGTTAAAATGTTCTCATAACTCTTCACAACTAGAAAAAGCTCAATAAATCTCCTAACAGATTCAATAAGGCCAATAGCTACTGGTTATTCTAGCAAAATTCTAGATGAGCTACTTGGTGGTGCACATGCAAGGCAGACCTAAATAGCACTGCACAAACTTCAAAAACTAAAGGTACACCCAGTACAAAAAACAAACAAACAAACAAACAAAACAACCAAAACCTGAAATTACTTTGGAATCATCTCTCAAAGGATGCTAAACAGAACTTGCAAGTTGAATGTAACTGAGTCTAATCTCTGCTAAAAAAAAAAAAAAAAGTTAATATTCACTGTGGGAATTAAAACCCAGACCCTCATAATATAATTAATTACATTTCTAGTATATAGTCTAAAATTACCTGGCATATGAAGAATCAAGATAATTTCAATTTGCATAAGAAAAGAGATGAAGAGTAAAACATCAAAATGACACAGATGTTGAAATTAATTGCTGCCAAAGACCTTAAAGCAGGTATTATAAAAACATTCAAACAAGTTAGGGTAAATACTCTTGAAACTAATTGAAAGACAGAATGTTTTATCAAAACAAGAGGATATATAGAAATTCTAGAACTAGAAAAATGTAACAACCAAAATATACTCACTTGATGGGTTCAACAGCAGAACATAAATGATAATACATTTAGCGAATTTGAAGAGAAAACAACAGAAATACCAAAATGAATATTGACTCTGAACAGAGAAAAACAATTTAAGGGAGAACAAAAAAGAACAAATCATTAATGTCTTATGGGACAATACCAAAACGTCTAACATTCATGCTATTAGAGTCCCAGAAGGAAAGAAGAGAGAGTGTGGTGATGAGCTGGTCTTGGTGAAGCATAACTACATAGTCCTAGTCAGGAGCCTGAGGGAGGAGAATTTCTTAAGCCTAGGAGTTAGAGACCAGCCTGACCAAACAACAAGGCTCCATTTCAAAAACAAACAGACAGACAAAAAAATATATAGCCAGTGGTGTAGATCAATGACAGAGTACTTGATTAGCACATGCAAGATCCTGAGTTCAATCATAGTGTTATACACACACAAAACGTGGCTAAACAATTGAAGAAATAATGGCTGAGAACTTCATAAAGATGACATGATATAAACAATAGATTCAAGAGGCTCAAGAGGGCCGGGGATTTAGCTCAGTGGTTATGGTGCTTGCCCTGCAAGCACAAGGTCCCGAGGTTCAATCCCCAGTACAAAAAAAAAAAGAGGCTCAAGAGTCCCCAAAGAGGCTAAATACAACAAAATCTGTTTCTGACTTCATCATAATGTAACAGATAAAAACTAAAAGACAACAACAACAACTAGAAAGCAATCAGAGAAAAATGATGTACTAGTTATTAACAGAACAATGATTTAAATGGCTTCATTTTTCTCATCAGAAACTACAAAGACTTGAAGAAAATAGAATATCATTTTAAAGTTGTTAAAATGTAGAATTCTATAACCAGAGAAAATGTTATTTTGTGATAATGAAATAAGGACATCCTCAAATGAAGGAAGACTAAGAGAATTCTTATATATATATATATATTTTGGTACCGGGAATCGAACTCGGGTCCTTGTGCTTGCGCAGCAGGTGGCGAAACCACTGAGCTAAATCCCTGGTCCACTAAGAGAATTCTTTATAGCAGATCTGCTCTAAAAGAATGGTCAAAGAAATTTATTCAAAAAGAAAGGAAATGGGGCTGGCGATGTAGCTCAGTGGAGAGTATTTTCCTAGCATGCTTGAGGCCCTGGGTTCAATCCCAACAGGAGTAATAGTGGTGGTGTCGGGGGAATACATCAAAACTTGGAGCACCAGAAATAAATGAAGAAAAACATAAATGGTAAATATGTGATTCCCAGTTAAAAAAAAAGAAAGAAAGAAAAGAATAATCAAGACAGTAAAGAATTAGTGAAGGAAAAGACACAGAGGTCAATGGCATAGAAAAACAGAATCCAGGAATAGACCCACAATAATACACTACCAATTTTTTTTTACAAGGGTACAAAGGCAACTTAATGGAAAAGGAGAGTTTTTTCAACAAATGGTATACAGACTGCTGATCATCTATTTAAACAAACAAAAGAATCTTGATCTAAACCTTATATAAAATTTAAGTTTAAAATGGATCACTAGTAAGTGTAAAACTATAAAATGTTTAAAAGTAAACAGAGAAATAACATTTTTTTGTAGTATTGGAGGAGAGGCAGGCACCGGAACCACTGAGCTAAATCCCTAGCTTTTTGCAGTATTAGAGATTGGCCTCACGCACGCTAGGCAAGCCCTCTACCACTAAACCATATCTCTAATTCTTTTTTTTGGTACCAGAAATCAAACTCAGGACCTTGCGCTTGCCAGGCAGGCATGCTGCCACTGATTTATTCTTTTTAAAAATTTTATTTTCATCCACCGTCTGCCTCACAAACACAAGGACCCAAGTTCAATCTCAGGTACCCAAAAATAAATAAATAAATAAAAATTAAAAAATTTATTTTCAGACAGTTTTGCTAAATTGCCCAGGCTGGCCTTGAACTCATAATTCTTCTGCTTCGGACTCCCAAAATAGCTGGGAGTACAGGCATTAAGCCCTTACACCAGCAAAGAGTAAATCTTTGTGACCTGAGACTGGGCAAAGAAGATACCAAAGCACAACTCATTTGTAAAAGAGGGGTAGGGAGGAGGGAATGTAGCTCAGTGGTAGAGTACTTGACTACCATGTGCAAGGTCCTGAGTTTGATCCCTAGCAAAGAAAAATCCAGGTGGGGTGGCACACACCTGTAATTCCAGCACTTTTGAGGCTGAGGCAGGAGGACCACTGAGAGTTCCAGGGTAGCCTCAGCTACACAGTAAACTCAAGGCCACCTGAACTACATAGTGAGACCTTGTTTCAGAAAAACAAAAACTAGGGCTGGGGATTTAGTTCAGTGGCACTGCGCCTGCCTGGCAAGAGCAACATCCTGAGTTCGATCCCTGGGGGGGGGGGGGGGGGCAGGCGGACCTTAGGGCCGGGGATGTAGCTCAGTAGTGCTGCACCTGCCTGGCAAGCACAAGGCCCTGAGTTCAGTTCCTAGTACCGGACTCAACAGTAAGAAAACAAGCCAATTTAAAATTGGGAGCAAGACTTAAATATAAAATACTGACAATCCTAGTGAAGATAGGAACTAGAACACTCATATTTTGGTATGGCCACTCTAGATAACATTTAGTTCTTGCAACATCAGTAATACATTTACTATACAACCCGAAAATTCTACTCCCAGCTGGTCACCCTAGGTCAGTGGTGGTGAACCTACAGCTTTGTGTTGCAATGTTTGTTTTATCACTGAAAGCTCTAATAAGTTCACCATCACTGCCCTAGGTAAATAAAAATTGTTTTCACACAAAACTTGTATAAGAATGTTTACAATTCCTCTATTTATAATTGTGTTGGTGGCATAAATATCTTCTAGTGAACCAATAGATAAACTGATATACAAGGAATTCTACTCAGTAATAAAAAAATTAACTACTAATATAGTCAACAATTTAGATGAATCTCAAAGACATTATGCTGAGTCAAAGAAACCAGTCTAAAAATGTTACATACTTCAGATTCTATTTACATGAAAAAGGCAAATTTATACACACATTAGGTATATCAATGGTTGCAAGGGTCTTTGAATGAGGGGAAAGGACTATCAGTGGCAAAAGAGAACTATTTAAGGTGATGAAAATATTTTGTATCTGGATTGTGTTCGTGGTTACAAGACTGTAATCTGGTCAAATAAATTAGCTACTGTGGACTGGGAATGCAGCTAAGTAACAGAATACTTACTAAATTTGTGTGAGGCCCTTCAATCCTCAGCACTGCAAAAAAATTTTTTAAATATGAGAATAGTTCATTTAAAATGCATAATCATTACTCTGTATAAATTAGACTCAAGGGCTGGGGATGTAGCTCAGTGGTGCCGTACCTGCCTGGCAAGTACAAGGTCCTGAGTTTGATCCTGTACCAGGGGGAAAAAAACAAACCAAACTAAACCAAAACAAAACAAAAAAATTATACTCAAAAAGTCTTTTAAAAGAAAAAGGAAGCCGGGCATGATGGCATACATCTGTAATCCCAGGACTCAGGAGGCTGAGGCAGGAAGACTGGGAGGCTGAGGCAGGAGGATTGCTGCAAATTCGAGGCCAGCCTGGGATACACAGTGACTTCAAGGCTAGCCTGAACTACGTAGTGAGGCCCTGTCTCAAATAAAGGAAAATGAGTAGAGTAAGCAATACACAGTTATAAACAAGAATAACAGAATGTTGACTGCTGAAGGGTGACTGAGAGGTTAATTATAATATCCTATTTTTTTCATATGTTTACATTTTTTCAATTCAAAGAAGGAGGGGAGGTCAAGAGAAACAACAAAAGAGACTGACAATAAATGGCCAGTGGGGGGGAAAAAGTGTGTTTTGGGAACCAAATGAAAAAGCATTTCAAGGAGAAGACAAACTGTTTTAAGCACTGATAGATCAGATAAGATGAAAACTTTCAACTGATTACATTTGGTCCTTCCAAGAGAGGGGAGGAGGCTCCACATATGAAAATTCAACCAATTGTGGGTGAAAAATACTTGATTTTTTTGTTTGTTTTAAGACAGGGACTAAGTAGCCCAGGCTGGCTTCAAACTCACAGCAATCCTCCTGCCTCCTACTCAGTCCTGGAATTACAGGGGTGCACCATCATACCCAGCTTCAAATAATTCTGATGTAAAGAAAAGGTGGTTATGGAACAAGGAGGGAATCCAGAGGATGTTTTTATAAGAAGGCACAAATTGCAATGTATTTGAATACTGATTTTTTTTTTTTTTGGAGACAGAGTCTCACTATATTGTATAACCCAGACTAGCCTTGAACTTGCAGCAATCCTCCTGCTTCGGCCTCCCCAAATGCATGAGCCACCACACCAGGAAGAATTCTGATGACTCTTTAAGAATCATTTGCTATTCCAATATTCTTAGCACCACACACACTGAGTAAGAATCATTTACTAAATCTGTATGCAATATGGAAAGACCTGGTGGACACGTAACATGATAAAAGCAAGCTGCATTTGCCAAAACCTTTTCAAGTACTTTCTAGAATATATGCACTATTATAACCACTTTAAACACTTTTTATTGAAATCCTATTATCCAATAACCAAAAATATACAAAATAATTGTATACTAAAATGTTCACACAAGCTTTATAATAGACAAATGCTTGGAGTGCTGCCCTGTAGATCATTATGGCCAGACCCAACACCTCCTCCCATGGATGAGGCAGGTCCCAGAGTGGAACAAGGAACAAGCATCTCAATTCTTCCTCCCGAGAACAAGGCAGGGACCTGCAGGAGAACACGGGACAAGAGGGCATGGTGGAGCAAGGCCTGGCTGAGAAGAGGCCTATCTTCCTTCCCGCCCATTCGCCAGAGAACCATCAGGCATAATCTCCTGCAAACCCTAGCAGCTCTCCCTGTTTCAATCACAGGCATCCCCCTTGACCTCACCCTGTGTTTCCCTTATCTCTACACTACAAAGGTGCTGAGGATGCCAGCCAGCTCTTTTGTCCCATCAGGACAAGGGGTTTTCACCTAGCCTCAGCTTTATCAGCTTTATCTCTTTCTCATTGTCTTTTTCTTTTCTTCTTTTTTTTTTTTTGGTACCAGGGATTGAACTCCCGATCTTGCACTTGTGAAGCAGGCAGCAGAACCACTGAGCTAAATCCTTGGCCCTCTTTTTCTTTTCTTTTTTTTTTTTTTGGTACCGGGGATCAAACTCGGGTCCTTGCGCTTGCCCAGCAGGTGGCAAAACCACTGAACTAAATCCTCGGCCCCTCTTTTTTGGTTTTTTTTGTTTTGTTTTTTGTTTTTTTGTATCAGGGATCGAACTCGGGTCCTTGCACTTGCAAGGCAGGCAATGAAACCACTGAGCTAAATTCCCAGCCCTCCAGGCCCTCCTTTTCTTTTCTTAATCTCCCCCAGTTGCTTCTCACTCCATGGACCCTTCAGCCACACGGGCCGTGGCAGACAAAAATTTGGAAATGAGATAAATAATAAACAATAATAAATGATGGCACATTCATATGAATGACATAAAGTCATTCTCATTTTTATAAATTCTTTAATGACAGGGGAGAATTATGATAATCTAGAAACAAATGAATATGCAAAACTACATCACATTACGGTTTAA
>NW_004624802.1:10576078-10590457 GCF_000247695.1 Heterocephalus glaber | reverse complement strand
AGAGATGAAGGGAGGGGAGGGAGGAGAGGAGAAGTGGGAGGGAGGGAGGGAAGAAGGAAGGATGGAAAGAAAGAAAGAAAGAAAGAAGGAAGGAAAGAAGGAAAGAATGAAAGAAAGAAAGAAAAAGAAAGAAGGGAAGGAGGGAGGGAGGGAAAAAGAAAGAGAGGAAAGAAAGAAAGGTGTTTTCACCACATGTGGAATTTTTGGTTGACAGGTCGTTTTAACTGGTATTTTTTAATATTATCACTCTAGTATCTTCTGACATACAATGATTCTAATGACAAGTATGTTGTAATTCTTACTTTGTAGATTAGTTTGCTAGGCTGCAAAGTAACATACACTAGGTAGCTTAAACAATAAAAAATTTATTTCCTCACAGATGGGGAGGCTGTGAGTCCAAGATTAGCAGACTTGGCTCTTAACATCTCTGTCCTTGCCTTCAAAATGGATGCTTCTTGGGCCGGGGATTTAGCTCAGTGGCGCCACACCTGCCTTGCAAGCGCAATGTCCTGAGTTCAATCCCCAGCCCCCCCCCTCCCCAAAAAGGATGCTTCTTGTGTTCTCATACAGTCTTTCCTCATGTATAATCATATTCCTAGTGTGCATCTAGGTAACTAAATCTCATTTTTTAAATAAGAACATCAGACACACTGGATTAAGGCCCGCGGTAACCACCTCATTATAACTCTATCTCTAAATATAGTCATACTCTGAAGTACTGGCGCCTAGGGCTTTAATGCATAAATTTAAGGGGGGCACAATTCAGCCCATTAACACCTTGGTTTTTCTCTATATAGTGCTTTTCCCCCTATATATTTTTTTCGTACCGGAGATCGAACTCGGGTCCTTGCGCTTGCGCAGCTGGCGGCGAAACCACTGAGCTAAATCCCCGGCCCATTCCCATATTTTATTTTATTTTATTTTATCATTTCATTTCATTTTATTTTATTTTGGTAACGGAGATCAAACTCAGGTCTTTGCGCTTGCGCAGCAGGCGGCGAAACCACTGAGCTAAATCCCTGGCCCGCCCCTATGTTTTAAAGAATTTCTCTTTAACAGTAGTTTTAAGCAAGCTGATTAAGATGTGCAGGTATACCTCTCTGTGTGATTTTTCTGTTTGGGGTTCCCACAGATCCAAACAGCTCAGAGAACCCAAAAGAGAAAAATCATAGAGCTACCAAGATACATTGTAACTAAACTGCTTCAGTGATTTCAAGAAAAGCTTAAATGATTTTTCTTTAAATTTATGGGTATACAGTTTTCATTAAATTCAGAAAAATTTCAGCCATTATTGCTTCAAATATTTTTTCTCTCCCCCATCCCCAGGAGTCCTGAGAATCCATTTACACATATACATAGACTACATGATATTTTGCTACTCACTGACACTCTGTTCATTATTTTTTTCAGTTTTTTGTTTTGGTGAGTTTCTTTTGCAATGTTAAGTTCACGAATCTTTTGTTCTGCAATGCTATCTGCAATAAATCCCGGTCACTGTATTTTTCATCTCTGACAAGCATGTCTAGAAGCTTGGTTTTGTTCATTTTTTTATCTTCCACATCTCTACTTAACAACATCCTCCATCTTCCTGAACATATGGGATAGCTGTAATTGTTATAATGTCCTTGTTTATTAATTCTATTATCCTGTCACTTCTGAGTCTATTTTTATTGATCTGTTTTTTCTCATAAACTGTTTTCTCTGCTTCTTTGTATGCATGAAAATCTGCCTGTGTATCAAATATAAATTTTACACTGTTGGCTGCTGAAGATTGTTTTTGTTTTTTTGGTACCGGGGATCAAAGACAGATCCTTGTGCTTGTGTGGCAGGCGGCGGAACCACTGAGCTAAATCCCCGGCCCTGTTTTTATTTTTTGAGATAGGTCTTTCTATGTTTCCCAGGCTGGTTTCAAACTCCTTAGTTGGAAGGCAGGGATGTCGCTCAGTGGTAGAGCACATGATTAGTATGCAATTCCCAGCAAGACAAAAACAAAAATCTCTTGGTCTCAAATGATTCTCCATCCTCTTGACTTGGCTTCCACAGTGGCTGGTACTATAGGTCCATGCTACACATTCAGCTAGTTGCTGGAGTTTAAAAATATTCCTTTAATTTTGGGACTCGGTGAATTAGAAACAATCTGATCCTTCTGAGGCTCACTTTCATGCTATGTTAGGCTACTCCAGCCTTTACATTAGCTCAGATTCAGTACTGCTGAGACAATCCCATTCTAAAGACTACTCAAATCTACCATGTGTGAGAAAGTGTTTCTAGTCTGGCTAGCAGAAACACAAAATACTAGTGGTCCTGTAGTCCATGAGTTGTTCCAAGCAATTCTTTCCAATAGTCCTTCTCTTGCCTTGAGTAGTTTCTGCACACTCATGAACTGAAGTCACAAAGCTAAAGAATCTAAGCCCAAAAGAATTTTCTGTGATAATGCAATTGTGGGTACTAAATATCTGAAATATGGTGACTAAAGAACTCAATTTTTATTTAAATGTCACATTTGGCTAAAGACTACTCTATTAGACAGCACAGGTTTAGGGGAACCCTCTGCAGTCCTCTTTCGATAAATTTTATTTTATTTTATCCCATTCCCTCCTGCATGTCCCCCTCCCCTCCTTACGTACAAAAGCTTTGTTTCCATTTTTTCCTTCTATTTTCACTTTTTTTCTTGTCCCTTCCTTTCTCCCTCTGTAGTATGCTTTTGAATATGAAGCTCTCTCCTCCCAAATACAATAATTTGACATAATTTTTCAACTTTACGATGAGTGAAAAAAATATATATCCTATAGAAATTATCCTTCATATTTTGAAATTTGATCTTTTTCCCAGACTACTGATATAAAGTACAATATTCTTATGCTGTCCTGAGCAGTGGCAGTGAACCACAACTCCCAATCAACCATGCAATCACAGAGTAAACAACCAATATACAGTGTACTTTGTCACTATAGTGTCTGTACATTAGGTATACTGAATGCATTTTTTTTTACAATGAATTGCATATTTTCCATTTATGATGGTTTATTAGGATAGAACCTTATCAAAAGTTGAGAATCATCTGTATTCTGCCCTACAAACTCTAGATGCTTTGACTTCCCCCAAAATCTCTGTCTCTTCAATTCAGGGAGACTACTGCTCTATTTTGGTATTTACTAATTCAGTACCTATGTCTGGGAGACGTACATCAGTGGTAGAGCTCATGCTTAACATGCGTAAGGCCCTAGATCAGTGGTGGCCAACCTATGGTATGTGTGCCGTAGCAGGCTGTGTGTTATCATTGAAAGCTCTAAAAGGTTCGCCTCGCCATCACTGCCCTAGATTTTTTTTTTCCTTTTTAAAATTTAGCATTTTATTTTAGCTTTTTATCTCACTTTGGACCACCTGTACCCAGTACACTACTTACTACAGACTACTTAATTTACCCAAGAAAATCTAAAGTGATTTCTGGCCAGATTTATAGAGATCACTGCCAATTTAACTAACCCCAGTACCACAAAGAAAATAATTCTAATACCTAAAGTTTCTGTGAGTCTGAATCAGTTGTTTCTGCTGATGCTTGTTCATAGTAACCAGTGATTTGTTTCTTTTGAAACTTTTTTTGCTATTATCATTACAAGTTTATATATGTTGGCAATCTTTAAGAATTCAACAAGAAAGAAAGAGAGGGAGGGTGAGGAGGGAAGGGAAGGGGAGGGGAGGGGAGGGGAGGGAGAAGGGGAGGGGAGGGAAGGGGAGGGGGGAAGGGGAGGGATAGGATTCTCTTAAACCAGGGTTGAGGTCTGTGTTTGGTTCTCTGAGCTGCCTAGGAGGTTCATCAATTTGAATGGATGGATAGATGGATGGATGGATAGACAGCCAGACAGCCAGACAGCCAGATTTAACTTTTTGAGTATAAAAAATATTTGCACAGTTCAAAACAAATTTAAACTAATTCCCTTCCCCTTCCTCTTCATTGGGACTGAAAATTCAACTAGCACAATCTAGTAAGAAATTTAACCTTGCCCAAAGACAGGTCTAGCCATCAGCTAGACCTGTAGGCTGCCCTCAGCTCCTAGGGAATAATCTTAAAGACTCCTGCAATGTCCTCTTGGTAAGAGTCTATTTACTGGGGACCTTGAGCCATGCTGGACAGTCTAACAACGTGATTTACAGTGGGTTCTTTGGGAACCACAGTCCTGACCTCGGGAAGGACTGGAAACTGAGGTCAGCTATTTGGGTAGTCAACCATATCTACATAATGGAGCCCCAATAAAAACTCTGGATACCAAGACTCAGGTAAACTCCTTGAGGCAATATTCCACGTGTATTACTGTACATGACTAACAGGAGTCACTCCCTGTGAATCTTATGAGAGATGAAAACTGGAAGCTCAGCATCAGGAACCCTCCAGAACTCCACCAATATGTCTCTTCCCTTAGTTGATTTTAATGTGTATTCTTCTGCTGTAATAAATAATAGTAAATAAAAATAATATTAGTTCTGTGAGTCCTTCTGGTGAATTATGGAACATGAGTATAGTTTTGGGGACCCCCAAACTCTCCAGTTAGACCTAAAAGTCAGAGTGGAATTAGAGACTAGTATTTCCTAACTTTCTATAGTCAGTTGTGTCACAACTGAGGATTTACCTGACATGGCCAGAGTGGAGGGAAGAAGGTACCAAAAGTGGCCAGGATACTAATTTATAATCATCTAATTCCAATACAGAAGTATTAAGCAAATAATTAATCTGAAGTAGATCTCTTCCTAGCCTTCATTCAGGAACTTTGTTGTTGCCTACCCTAATTTCCCATTTTCCTCGCTATACCTACCCCAGCACCTGAACATCATCAAATGATCACAAAATGTTAGGAAAAGGAAACATATCTTCACTTCTTTAAAGGCCAGGAACTCTAGATCTGAATTAAGATCTATAAAGCAAACCCAACTCTCAGGCAGTATCATGGGAGATTGGAAAAATGAGGTTAACAGCCTTGCAGATAATATGTGATACTGTACTGGTGCTGAAAGTCACCTAAAAGACTTTCACCATAAACTGATGTAAACTCAATTTTATTAAAAAGACATAAAACTATATCACTGGGCCAGCAAGCATAGGTTTTAGCTCAAGTAACCCATCCTTCTAACATGTCAGTACTAAATATGTGCTATATTATGCAGAGAAAATCTGGATGGCTATTTCAGAAACCTAGCATGTCTTATTTTGTATATTCAATCTTTAGTATAAAAAAAAAATCTCAAGTATAAAGTCAATATTCTTACCATTCTAAAAGACACAAAATAAAGAATCCCCAATACCTATCCTTACATTGATCCTATACTATCCACTGAATCTGCAAGTGAGGTAGGTGCCTGACTATCATGGTGAGACCAACTGCTGAGAGCAACAGGAACAATTCAAAAAACTTCATAAAAAACGTCCTTGTTTTTGCTCTTACAATCAAAATCTGGAGTTTAAAAATATATGTGAAATTTACCCATGTATGGTGGCACATCCTTTTGTTTTTGCTCCCTTCCAAAATTATCTTGACTTTTCCTTTGTGAATATATTTCTTTGACACCTTGAAAAGTCCAGTTGAAAATTACATCTTTTTTTTTTTTCCATTTCCTTTTTGAGACACGGTCTCACTATGTGGCCCACGCTGGGCTCCAACTCATGGCAATTGCTTCAGCCTCCTGAGTGCTGGTATTACAAGCACGTGCCACCACCCCCAGCCAAAATTACATCCTTTCAGAAACTTCCCATAATTCAGGCTTCCCAGCTTTTATTTGTATGTGATCACACCTAGCAAAATTGTAACTCGTTGAGTACAAGGATTATGCTTTAAAACACATATACCTTCAAAAACAGAAGGATCAATAAATACAAAAAATAAGAGTACATACAAATAAAAGCTGGGAAGCCTGAATCACTGAAAGTTTCTGAAGAATGCAATTTTCAACAGTTTTTCAAGGAGTCAAAGAAATATACTCAAAAAGGGAAGGTCAAAATAATTTTGAAAGGGAAAAAAAAAAAACACAAAGGAAAAACAGTAAATTTAGTCTAACTTGCCTGGCAGTCCAAAGAGATGGGTTAATGTGAGGAAAATAGTGAGTGAGGTTGTCCTAAAGTCTTGCTGAGAAACATAGGATTTGTACATCTGAGAGTCACTATCAGAGGGTAAGGTAATGATAATAACAAGAATCACTGAGCAGTGAGATACCAGTTTCTGGACCAGAAGAACTGACCAGAGGCAGCAAGAGAACCCCAAAAGGCTTATTGTGGTTCACAAAACAAAGACCACTACCACTCCAATACTATTACTTAAAACACAAGACATCCAAACTCAGGGATGGCCAACACAGCAGGGCGGGAAAACAAGGTTTTACTCTCTTCCGTGTCCAAATGACTCACAGGTATCCCTTTCGCCTACAGTCAGAGGAAAGGGTTAATTGTTTGAAGAAGTAAAGAGTACACAAGTGGTAGTGCTCATATATTAAAGAGAATAAAATAGTAACATTGAGGAAATAAATATTTTTCATGAAATATGATGCAGGAAAAACAGAATTAGGACATAAGAGAACACTGGTTCTGCTGCATTGCAAAACAGAAATGGGAAGAAATACCGTTCAAAATAATTGCACTGCTCTTAGGTTGCCATCTTTCTTCTAAGCCTAAGATGAGAGAATAAGTAATGAGAAAAAATATACCCTCAAACAAAATAAACCAATCCTCCACAGCCCATAATCCAAAACCAGGAAATTCAAAGTGCCTGCAAACATCCAGGTCATATTTGTAACTAAAAGGAATCTTGATTTAATGTGCTTTTCATAGGGATTTCATCTCTCCTAAATAGGCAACGTCAATGTAACAACTACAAAAACAAAAATAAATGTCATTAGAAAAGCCAGCATAACACAATCCCTTCGCCCAGTCTAAAGGAAGAACAAGGAAGGCATAGCTTCTCTCTGTCCTGAAACAAAACAATAAGAAGTCTGAATTATTTTATAGTATATTACAGATTGTGGCCTGTTCCCACACTGCCTTCCCAGGACAGGCCACTGGGGTTTAACATGAACCAAATCTGTCAACCAAATTGAAGACAAACACGTGGGTTCTAATGAGCAATGGCGGAAAAAAGCTTCTCCATTCAGCTTCAAACAATGATAAATAATTCAGGAAAAGAACTGCTGTAATACAGAGCACAGCAGCAGGATTTAAAAATAGACCAAAGGCTAGAAAGCCTAGGTGGAGGAATCAGGAATCACAGAGAAAATGGTTTTATGTGAACAAATTTTTAAGCCCTTTGCAATAAAGGAGGTTGCTGTAATTGTGGTACAAAACAAACTCCAGAATTTTCATGTACCTAAAATAATTTTTTTCCAGGAACTTGGAAAATCTGAAACAAAAGAGCTAAAAAACAATAGTACACTTAACAACAATAGTTATTACAGAAAAAGGAGAAACCAAACATAGGGAAGATAATTTTTAAGAAAAAGCAATGAGAAGAGGGTTAAAATTCTATGTTCTAGTCAGGTGTGGTGGTGCACACCTGTAAATCAGAACTTGAGAGGCTGAGGCAAGAGAACTGCTGGCAGTTCAAGACCAGCCTGGACTAGATATGAGTTCAAGGCTAGTCTGAACTAAATAGTGAGACTTTGTCTCAAAAAATAAATAAACAAAAATTTAAAAATTCTATTTTTCATATCACCAACTTCTAGGTCTAACATAAATTTGGCCTTTTATGGGGTAATTATGTCTCTAGTACTAAAAGACATAGTGCTCAAGATTTTTCTATTAATTTTTCCACTTTTAGCATCTTACAATGCAACACATGCAAACATAAGATTCTCATTCATCAATACAAAAAGGCAGTATGAAAGGTATGCTTATGGTCATCCCAGATTTAAATTAATTTCCAACTCTACAGAACTGATGAATTTATAATTAGATGAAGATAGTCCAAAGTCCTGGATGCATGTGGACTGTAGAGGTTTCAACCTATTCAAGAACATTTCAAGAGGGAGGCTGAGGCAGGAAGATCACATGTAATGTTTTCCAGCCTAGGCAACTTAATGAGATTCTGTTTCAAAATAAAAAATAAAAAGGGCTGAGACTATACATCAGTGGCACAGTACTTGCCCAGTACTATGTAGAGCACAGGGGTTCAATTCCCAGTATAACAACACCAACAACAAAAAGTTTCAAGTACAGAGTCTGATGAATACTGTAGCTGAACAATCAATCTTAAAACATGTATATTGAGGACTATAAGAATGATTCAACAATGTGTATGATGAAGAAATAGCATTTTGTATTTTAATTTCCCAATGCCATCAAAATATGTATCACTCTCTTTTCATAAGCATGAGAGCAACTAAAAATTTTAAGACCATTTAAAATAGCTCCTTTGTTTTTGTTTTTTGAGACAGGGTCTCACTGTACAATTTAGGCTGGCCTTGACCTAACTATATAGCCCAAACTGGCCTCAAACTCTTAGTGATCTTACTTCCTCAGCCTTTGGAGTGCTGGGATGACAGGTGTGCACCATCACACCTAGCTTTAAGATAACTCTTAATGACTAATCTGCTTATAAAAGTATAATATAAGGGGCAGGAGATTTAGCTCAATGATTCTGCCGCCTGCCTCACAAGCACAAGGTCCGGAGTTCAATCCTCAGTACCAAAAAGTATAATATAAGGGGCAGGAGATTTAGCTCAATGATTCTGCCGCCTGCCTCACAAGCACAAGGTCCGGAGTTCAATCCCCAGTACCAAAAAATAGAATAAAATAAAAGTATAATATAAAATATAGAAGAAACCATAATCTCATCTTTTTATGTATTACTTTATCCTAACTAGGCAAAACAAATGATACTAAAGAAATTCTCATTCAATACAAGGAAATACATAAGCAGACTATGCCTCACCCACCCACCCATCCACCTTCCTTTCTCTCTGTCTCTGTCACTATCTCTGTTTCTCTCTCCCTTCTTATTTGAGACAGGCTCTCATCATGTAGTTCAGGCTTGCTTTGAGCTTACTATGTAGCCCAGGCTGGCCTCAAACTCTCGGTGATCCTCCTGCCTCAGCCTCCCGAGTGCTGGGATTACAGGCCTGAGCCACTATACTTGGCCTCATCTATCTTTAGAAGAAATATTGACTATGTCTTATAACTGTGCCATTCAATTTAAACTTCACAAAGACCACATAAAATTTATTTCTTAAATTCTCTAGATTATGAGAATAAACACAGTATTTCCAAAGAAGAAACAGACTGATTCATTTTTGTATGATCCATGTGGAGGCCTTCTCTAGGTATCATCTAACATTGCCAGATCATGTTTTCCATCCCTCCCCATACAAAGTAAGCCATCATTTCCTTACCCTGTAATTCCAGGCTTTCTCACTATTGACAAGAGATAGTCAAGTGGACCTGGGTTTGAGTCCTAATGTCAGTTCCACAGTACCACTCTTGCTTGTAGTAAAAGGGTCTTATTCTGGCTATGTAGACAGAATTGCTGTGACTCTTCTCTGACCTGCCCATCCATCAAGGAAAGATGGCCATGGAACCAAGGAGGCATACCTACCTGAAGCCCCCACCTCTGTCTTCTACTCCTAACTGGCCTCCAGAATTCACTGCTAAAGTAGCCCTAAGCCCACTTCAGGATCTTCGGTGGCTCTCTTTTCAAAATCTGTCCTCCTATGAACAATAACCACTGCTGTATACATTTCATGACCTGAATGGTAGGCAAGGGACAAATGATGGAAGGATTATAGATGGAGACTAGACTTGTGGGTTATCTCTGCACTATCCTATTCTGTCTCAGAACTTTGAGGACTCCAAGAATTGTAAATTCCAATCTACCCTTCTAGATCATTAAACAACGTATTTTTCAAGATATGAGAGCAAATTTTTCCTAATAGTTATTTTTTAAATTGTGATTTACAATGATTAAATATTTAGAAATGGAACGTGGGCTTCCATTCTTGCTTCTGTTCTGGGATTTAACTTACTAGGACCGTACCTACCTAAAACCATCACATACAAACTCTATGATCTTACATAAGTAACCACTCCCTAGGCCTCCCTTTATTGAACTATAAATAAGTTAAAATCTCCTTAGCCAGGCATGGTGGCACATGCCTTTAATCCCAGCACTCAGAAGGCTGACGCAGGAGGATTGCAAAGTTGGAGGCTAGCCTGGGGTACATATCCAGTTCAAGGTCAGCCTGGTCTACATAACAGGACCCTGTTTCAAAAAACAAATAATAATAATCAAAATGTAGTATGCACATACAATGGAATATTACAAACCCTTAACAAGGAAAGAAATTTTGACATATGCTGCAACAAGGATGAACCTTGAGGTCATTATGTAAAGTGAAATGAGCCAGTCACAAAAAGACATACTGTATAACTCTACTTATATGAGGCAGAGTAGTCAAAAGTTTTAGAGAAAGAAAGTAGAATAGTGATTACAAGGGTACAGGAGAAGGGAGGAGTGGGAAGTTATTGTTTAATGAATACAAAGTTTCAGTTTTACAAGACTAGAATTCTGGAGATGGATGGTTGTGACAGTTGTATACCATCATGAATATATTTAATATCACTGAACTATATGTACACTTAATATGGTTAAGATAATACATTTAATGTTACATGTTTATTTTAATATAATAAAAAATTTAGGAAAAAAAGAATAAAGTATAACGTGTATAAGGGATTAGATTTTTTTTTGTTTCTTCACTGCTATATCCCTTGCTTATACATAGTTCTGCCACGATAAGGGTTTTATAACTTTATTTTATTTTATTTTTTGAGATAAGGTCTTGATAGTTCAGCCTGACCTTGAACTCACTATGGAGCTCAGGCTAGCCTTGAACGCAGGGTGATCCTGCCTCAGCCTCCTAAGTGCTGGGATTACAGGCATACACCACCATGGCCGGCTCAATGAGTGTTTTTTTTTTTTTTTAATGAGCGTTTTTTAAATAAACCATTAGCCACAAGAAACAAATACAGAGTGGTTATCTGATATCTCAATATCAGTATATAAGCATACGTATGAGGTACACACACACACTATAAGAAAGTTTGACATAACCAGAAAACAAGGGGTTTTTTTGGTTTTTTTTTTAGAAAACAAGTTATTTATACACACCTACTTTACTTAGCTGCTTCCTGAAATTTTAGGGCAATTTCCTTAAAAACGAAACTAAAGAAAATAAGAGTATGTCTTCAATATAAAGACATTTCTGCTCTCTTCAATTTCTTCACCTGTCCATAAAGTGGTACTAATACTACTCAGTAATTTCATATATAATCCCACCAGAAAAAGTTACTAGGATAAACCAAATTTTACTGAATTCTGGTTTTAAACACCAAATATGATGGCTTGCAGAAAGAAGTCCAGAAGAGCAGAGTTAAGAAAAAGGCACCTTTCTCTTTCTGTTTTCATTCCTAACTGCCTTAAACCATGTACAGGTAAATCCTATTAATGAATGCCTAAGAACTCAAAGCAAGTCTATAAACTATATCTTACCCTCACCCAAAAAAGTGATTTTCAAATGTCCTTAGTCAATCCACTTATCATTATTATAAAAGCTCATTTCCAAACTGAAGGTTAGAATACTACAGCAAAAGTAGGTGATTCAGAAATAAAATACTCTGAAACAGATTTATATAACATTACAAATAAGACACAGGTAGACAGAATGGCAGCTAGTAACAGATACCTCAGCAACATATTCTGCAGGGCATAACTTAGTTTAAAGTACATCAACAAGAGGCATATGTTGCAGAAGTGCTTTCTGTGTTACACAAATTTCAAAACAAATTTCAAAACTACTGTCTATTCAAAGACTTATTTTAATAAGATTGCATTCTCCATATTGGTCTAATCCTGAAACTCATCTACAACAAAAGATATCATCTCAAGGAAAAACACTTGGTGACCTCAAAATACTATTAACAAAGGACAAGTATATTTCCAGACACTGGCAAAATAAACTCCCAAAAGCTCTAAGTTCCATGACTAGACTACATGATGGCACAAATCCTTCCTGAATAGAATTCAAAGTTTTCTTAAACATTAAAAAAAAAGAAAGAAAAAGAAAAAGACACAAAAGCCAACAAGCTCTAACACATTCTATTCTAGACCAAAAATACAAAGCTGTAAATGTCTAGAAATGCCTCGAGTTGTATAATTACTGAAGCTAGTCAGCATTCTCAAAATCAAACACCTCCTGCAATGCTAAAAGAATGGGAAGTTGGACAAAAAGAACCGGCAAATGAACCCCATCAAAATATAAAACTCAGTTATATTTCTCTAATAAAGAAAATATAATTCTGGAATTTAAACAATGTAACTGGGAGAAGAAAAATGGTATCAACCTCATAAATCATAGCTAAAATGTGAAACTCTGGTGTTATCCACTGGGAAAGTGGGATTTAATTGGGCAGGAAACTCAGAACTGTGTAATGGTTTTGTAATAGATAACATTTATAACAAAAAAAAAAAAGTTGCTAAAGAAAAGCCCTGGCCCTGATGGATTCACTGCTGAATTCTACAAGAAATTTAGAGAAGACCTAATGCTGCTACTCTTCAAACTCTTTAATGAAATTGAAAGACAAGCAATACTCCCAAATTCATTCCTAGAAGCAAGCATTACCCTGATTCCAAAACCAGAGAAGGATCCAACCAAAAAGGAGAATTACACGCCAATCTCCCTAATGAACATAGATGCAAAAATCCTTAAGATACTGGCAAACAAAAGGCAGCAAATACTCAAGAAGGTTATACACCCTGACCAAGTTGGATTCATCCCAGGGACGCAGGGATGGTTCAACATACACAAATCAATAAATGTAATACACTATATTAACAGAGCCAAGGACAAAAACTATATGATCCTCTCAATAGATCCAGAAAAAGCATCTGACAAGAATCAACACCTATTCATGATAAAAACCCTACAGAAAATTGGTAGTCTTTATCCCAATCTGATAAAAGCCATCTACAACAAACCAAGAGCCAACAACATATTAAATGGACAAAAACTGAAAGCTTTCATTCTAAAATCAAGAACAAGACAAGGATGTCCACTGTCACCTCTCTTGTTCAATATAGTTCTGGAAACATTAGCCAGAGCAGTTAGACAAAAGAAACAAATAAAAGGAATAAGGATAGAAAGGAGGAAGTTAAATTATCATTATTTTCAGATGACATGATACTTTACATAGAAGACCCCAAAAACTCCACCAAAAGACCTTGAGATTTGATAACCAAATTCAGTGGCAGAGCTGGATACAAAGTCAATGCTCAGGGCCGGGGATTTAGCTCAGTGGTTTCATCACCTGCTGCGCAAGCGCAAGGACCCAAGTTTGATCCCCGGTACCAAAAAAAAAAAAAAAAAAAAAGTCAACGCTCAAAAGTCAATACCCTTCTTGTATACAAATAACAAATTCATGGAGAGAAATTAGAGAAACAACCCCTTTTATAGTATCATCAAAAAAAATGAAACACCTAGGAATCAATCTAATGAAGTAAAACACCTCTACACTGAAAACTACAGTATTCTGAAAAAGGAGGTTGAAGAGGATATCAGAAAATGGAAAGATATCCCTTGTTCTTGGATAGGAAGAACCAATATAGTGAAAATGACCATACTTCCAAAATTGTTACACAGATTCAATGTAATCCCTATCAAAATCCCAACAGTATATCTCACAAAATTAATCCTAAATGAATCCTAAAATTCATTTGGAACCAGAAGAGAGCTAGCAAAGGCAATGCTGGCCAAGAAAAGGAAAGCATGGGGTATCACAATCCCTGACTTTATACTACAAAGCTACATTGATAAAAACAGCATGGTACTGGCAAAAGAACAAACCTGAGGGTCAATGGAACAGACTAGAGGATACAGAAATAACTCCAGACATACTCGGCCACCTTATCTTTGTCAAAGGAGCCAAACACCTTCACTGGAAGAAGGATAGCTTCTTTAATAAATGGTGCTAGGAAAACTGACTTTCCACATGCCAAAGATTGAAACTAGACCCATATCTTTCACCACGCACCAACCTAAAATTGAAATGGATCAAAGATCTAAATATTACAACAGAAACACTAAATCTGCTGGAAGAGAAAATAGGTAGAACACCTGAGGACATAGGAGTAGGCAAAGACTCCATGAACAAAATCCAGACCGCAGGAGAAATACTACAAAGAATCAACAACTGGGACCTCATCTTATTAAAAAGCTTTTGCACAGCAAGGGAAACCACCAACAGAGTGAGGAGATAACCCACAGAGTGGGAAAATTTTTTTTACTAGTTTTTCAGATAAAGGACTATTATCTAGAATATTAAAAAGCTTTTGCACAGCAAGGGAAACCACC
>NW_004624802.1:10511038-10534216 GCF_000247695.1 Heterocephalus glaber | reverse complement strand
AGAATGAATCATCGATAATGCAAAATAGGAAGAAAAGGTCCAAAGGGGTAGGGGTAGTGGGAGGGGCAGGGGAAAGGAAAGAAGGGAAAGGATAAATGATGAGAAATGGAAAAAATGGAAATAAAGTCTTTGTAAATAGGGCAAGGTGGAGGGGATGAAGGGAGGTGTAGGAATGGGGAAAAAATAAGAACCAAGATGCATCATGTAAAGGTACAATTCCCAATGAGAAATGTAATTGTGTTGTATACCTACAATTTACCAATAAAAGAATGTTTTTAAAAAGGCACAACAAAAAAATATACCAGACATCAACCAAGTGATCAACCATAACCCCACCAATAATATGACAAAGTGACTTTATGTACATACACTATCACCTGGGTAATATCCTTGTCAAATATATTTACCTGGATCTAATGATAAACCCAAACTATAGAACATTCTTCAAAATAATCGAACTGGAGTCTTCAAATGTATCAGTGAATAGGGTGTGAGGGTAGAGAACGGGGTAATGATTATGATTAAAATATATGCACTGAGGGCCAGGGGTTTAGCTCAATGGTGCCACTGCCTGCCTCACAAGCACAAGGTTGTGAGTTCGATCCCCAGTACAATTAAAAAAAATATACACACACACACAACAACAACAACAACTGGGAACTCATCTTATTAAAAAGCTTTTGCAGCCAGAGATTTAGCTAAGTGGCACCATGCCTGCCTCACAAGTGCAAGGTCCGGAGTTCAATCCCTGGTAACAAAAAAAAAAGCTTTTGCACACCAAAAGAAACCACCAATAGAGTGAGGAGACAAGCCACAGAGTGAGAAAAAAATTTTACCAGCTCTTCAGATAAAGGATTATTATCTAGAATATATAAAGAACTCAAGGGCTGGGGATTTAGCTCAGTGGTTTCACCACCTGCTGCATAAGTGCAAGGACCCGAGTTCGATCCCTGGTACCAAAAAAAAAAAAAAAAAGAACTCAAAAAAATCAGACCTCCCAAATTTAAAGACCCAATGCAAAAATGGGCATCTGAAATAAAAAACACTTCTCAGATGAAGAATTAGAAATGGCAAATAAATATATGAAAAATGTTCAACATCACTGGTCATTCGTGAAATGCAAATTGAAGCAATGCTGAGATTCCATCTCACTCCATAAGAATGGCTGCTATCAAGAAATCAACCAATAACAAATGCTGGTGGGGCTGTGGGGAAAAAGGAACTTTTCTCCACTGTTGGTGGGAGTATAGACTGGTGCCACCACTGTGGAAATCAGTGTGGAGATTCCTCAAAAAGCTAAAGCAAGAGGTTCCATTTGACCCAGCTGTACCTCTTCTTGGACTCTTCCCAAAAGAATTAAAAGCATCTTGGTACAAGATCCCAACGATGAATGTAACTGTATTTTATACCTAAAATGTACCAATAAACTTAATGAAAAAAAAGAAAAGCATCATACCACAGCAATATATGTACACCCATGTTTATAGTAGCACAGTTTGTAATAGCTAAATCTTGAAAACAGCCCAAATGCCCATCAATTGATGAATGGATAAAGATGCAGGTTTTTTTAATACCATGGAGTATTACTCTGCCATAAAGAAGGATGAGCTTGGGCTGGGGATTTAGCTCAGTGGTTTCGCCACCTGCTGTGCAAGCGCAAGGACCCGAGTTCAATCCCCAGTACCAAAAAAAAAAAGAAAGATGAGCTTCAGATATTTATAGCTGAATGGATGCCCCTTGAGACCATACTCTTAAGTGAAATAAATCAGACACACGTGTTTAAATACTGCATTGTTTCTCTAGTGTGAGAAACCTAAAGTGGAAATAAGGATTGAAATGTATAATGGATGTTGGGTAATGGGAAGAAAGTATTCAAATGTGAAGGGGAACAAGGAAGGAGGGACGGAGAACGGGAGGGACAAGTAAAAAGTGAAAATAGAGGAAAAAATGGAAACAAAGCTTTTGCACACAGGGAGGGGATAGAGTTTGAGGGGAAATGGAGTAAAATAAAATTTAATAAAAATAAAAATTTCAAGTACAAAATAAAATAAAATACAATATATCCATTGAAACCCCCCTGCAATGTGAAAATGGGGGGGGGACAGGGTAAGGAGGGTAATGGGGGGAGGCGTGAAAAATGATCAAAGCATGTTAAACCTATTAATCTGCATAACCAATATGCAACTAATAAAAAATGTGAAACCAAAAAAAAAATCAATGATACAAAAAAACAGGACAAGAGAACTGCTTTGTATTAAAAAAATATAAACATCTCAGGCATGGTGGCACACACCTGTAATGCCAGCCCAATCTGTGTCTCTTCCACCAAGCTAAATCCCTTGTAACTATTTCTCCAAATTACTACCATAGTTTCTTTTGTAAAATCCAAAAGCATCATCTTATTTTGATTAAAATTTTCAGAGACTCCCCTTTGCCTCAAAATATTCCAAATTCCTTACTATAACTTAAAAAGCCCACCATTAAAAAAGCAGGCCCTATATACACCCTTCTCTCCAGACACTCAAAATACTGCCCGACACATATCACGCTCTTCAATACCCATAGGTCTTTCCCCAGGCTATTCTATCTACTTGATATGCCCTCCCACCCCATCCTACCTTTGTCTGCCTAGCCATATAAGGCCTTTAAGCAGTTATCCTACCTGATCTCTTCCTATGCCCCCAAAAGGATGTCTCCACCTTGCAAGGAATATAAAGGTCTTCAGGCAGGAATTCCCTCAAATTCCTTTATTCAAGTAACGAACATTTCTCCCTACCTCTTTTTTTTTTTTGGTATTGGGGATCGAACTCAGGACCTTGCACTTTCAAGCCAGGCACGGTGCCACTGAGCTAAATCCCCAGCCCCCTACCTCTTTCTTGATCTTTTTCTTCTTATCTTAGTGAAGGAGATAATTTTTCTTGTGCCCTGGATTTCACTGTCTCCACATGTTCAAGAACTTCAATACCCCACTCTCTATCATCTTGTTTACTGCCCTTAACATAAAAATATGCTTACATCTGTCATCTTAAAAAATGCTTTCTTGAACTCCATGTTCCCTCTCACCACCATCCTCTCTTCACCTCTCTACAATCACACTGAAAGACAGAGAGCTTGCCTACCTTTTTTCTTGCCTCCCACTTACTCCTCAATCCAGTGCAGTTTGGCCACCACTCTTATCTCTCTAGTGACCCAGCTCCCCAGTGAGTTTTCTTTCCTAATCAGAATTTTCCTTTCCACCACATCTGATAACTACTGCCTTTCTCCTTTAAATTCTGTCCTCTTAGTTCTCATCACTTCATTGGTTTTTTCCATCCACCTTTCTAGCATCCTCAGATTTCTTTCAAGGCTCCACTTCTACTAGTCAATCTTTAACTGCCAGTATTATCTAAGATTTTGTCTTCTACCCACAGCTCTTCAGTCTCAACATGCCTTTTAGCTGACCCAAATCTACTGCTTCAACTACAACATACACTGCTAACTCTCAAATCTCTCTTCAGCTCCAAGTTCTCTCTCCACATGTAGACTGATATACCCAACTGGGCATTTATTTCCACATGGCTCAACAAGTACCTCAAATTCAACCAGTCCAAAAACTTTATTTCCAAACATGCATCTTCTTGTATTCCCTAACTCACTGATGTCACCATGATGGAACCCAGAAAACCAGAAGTCACCCCAGGGCTCATCTTGCTTACCATATTCATTGTCTTTCTCTCACATTCTCTCTCTATGGGACATGCACACACATTCCCATGTCTAACAAATTCTATCTCTGAAATATTGCTTAAATGCATCATCACTATGCATTTGCATGACCACTTTAGACTCAATTTCCTATGTAGACTGTGACTGTCTCTAATCTGGACTCCTTGATTCTAATCTATTTTACAACCCAGTCCCCAAATTGCTATGTGATTTTCTTAAAAAGTAAATTCTTTAATAGTCTAAGACAAAACTCAAACTATTTTCCCTATCAAATAAGAGCTTCAAGACTAGGTACATACCTACCTCTCTAGACTTTTCTCTAATTTCCACAAGCACCCCCATGAATAGCCATGCTGCTCTGTTTTGTGTCTCCACTCTTATACTACAATTCCTCTCTATAACTTTCTTCCTTATGCTCCTGCATCCTGCTAACTCCTTTTGGTCCTTCAAGATTCAGCTGAAGCACCATGCTGAGACAGAAAGTCTTTCTAGACTTCCACTATGCTTCCAAAGCACCTTGTGCTTTGCTCTAGCTCAGTGTTCATCAAGCTGCATCATTAGAAAGTGACTTGTCTAAGTTCTTTGAAGGTAAGCAGTCGGTCATTTTTGGTTTTTTGTAATGCTAAAGATGGAATCCAGGGCCAGGGATGTAGCTCAGCAGCACAGAGCCTGCCTGGCAAGTGTGAGGTCCTGAGTTCAATTCCCGGTACTAAAACAAAAAAAAAAGATGGAACCCAGGACCCTGTTCAGGTTTGGCAAACACTCTGCCACTACACTACACCCCCACCTACATTTTTGCTTTTTATCTCCAGTACCTAGTATTGTAGTCATTCAAATTCTGGGTGAATTAATGAAATCACTGAGACTCAATTCAAACTTTACCCTCCTATGAAAAAGTTGAATCTTGCCATTTGAGTTAACTTTCCCTCCTCTTTACTGTCATAATATTTTTTATCACCTTCTTATACTTACTACCTTCTACTGTACTTTATTTACATTTTTTGTCCTGTCCAATAAGGGCAATGTCCTATTTATCCTGGTATCCTCAGCATGTAAGACAATAAGCATAGGTACCTATTAAATGTAATCAAGCAAATGAGTCTGCTTGATTTGTAAGTTTTCTTGATGTTAGGTCTTACTCTGAAAGCAATCTTTTTTTTTTTGAGACAAGATCTCACTATGTAGTTTGCTGTCTTTGAACTCACAGCAATCCTCCCACAGTCTCCCCAGTCCTGGGATTACAGGCTTGTGTCACTATGCCCAGTTCAAAGTGAGAGGTTTAAAGAGTTCCAGAACATGATATCTAATCCATCTTTGCATGGTGGTAGTGGGGCTTTTGAGGTAGAGAGGAGTTCAGGAAAAAACACTGGTATATTCAAAGACAGCAAGATTAGAGAACGAGAATATTAAAAGAACAAGTAATGTATCTGAGATGAAGTCTAATACTGAGAGCAAAGGGAGTAACAGCAAAATATAAGAATATAAGGAAAATTGGCCAGCGAAAACCTAGATTTGTATCAAGAGCAACCAAAAGACATTAAGAGATTTTAAGCACAAGAAATAGGTAATTATCTTTGGCTGAAGTGTACAAAACTAAATGAAAGGGCCGGGGATTTAGCTCAGTGGCACCGCGTCTGCCTGGCAAGCACAGGGTCCTGAGGTCGATTCCTGTAACTGAAAAACAACAACATAAAACTAAATGAAAGATTAGAAGGAACAAGACTGGAGTAAAGGCCATCACAAGCAGTTGAGGATATAAGTCAGTGGTGGAGCATTTGCCTAGAATGCATAAGGTCCTTGATTCAATCCCTAATACCACAGTAATAATAATAAATATAACACAAATAAATGAAAATAAAAAGCCATCACAGCTGTACAGATGAGAGATGATGCTCTCCTAAACAAAAAGTAGCAATGATGATGAAGAGATATTAGAGGATATATATAACTTTATGACTATTTGACATTAAAGGACATTATTTGACAAAAAAGAGAAGACTCAAGTTTAACATCCAAGTTTGTCTTATGCAACTAGGTGGTATCAGTCACAGGGAAAAGAACTCAGGAAAAAGAGCTGATTTCCATAGAAAAATTACTTTGGGGGTTTTTTGTTTTGTTTTGTGATGCTAGTGCCTGAACACAAAGCCTCATGGATTCTAAGCAACTGTCCTACCACTGAGTTACAGCCCTAGCTCCCAAAACTACTTTGCTTTGGTCGTATTGAATTTAAGGCACTACTAGAGCTGGGGATTTAGCTCAGTCGCACCGCACCTGCCTCACAAGCACAAGGTCCTGGGTTTGATCCCTGGTATTGGGGGGGAGGATTTGAGGCACTACTATATTTCCCCGAAAAACAAGACTTAACCAGAAAGTAAGCCCTAGCATTTTTCTAGATGCTCATAATGTAAGTCCTATGCCAAATATAAACCGCAGTTAAGGTTGTCAGCCAGACACATTTAGTATGTCCATTATAACAATACAATGGACATATTGAATTATAAAATAATATTAATATAATTAAGTATAAATAATATTATTGGCATTAATACTTAAAATAAATGACAATATAAATTATAATTATTTGTAAATACCCAAGCAAGGCACCTTTGGACGAGAGATAAACACCTATGTAAACAGATGAACTTAAGACTTCTTACCAAATGACCAACCAGAGTACAGATACAACACAGGAATAACATGTGCACTTGATTATGAATGGATATGACTGTTTAATCTTTTTTTTTTTTGGTACCGGAGATCAAACTCGGGTCCTTGTGCTTGCGAGGCAGGCGACGGAACCACTGAGCTAAATCCCCGGCCCATGACTGTTTAATCTTAATCTTTATAATTCAATACAGCATGTGCTGTAACAGACTTGATGCACTCATATAAAATAAACATTTTGATTTTTTTTTTTGGTACCGGGATCAAACTCGGGTCCTTGCACTTTCGAGGCAGGTGGCAGAACAAATCCCCAGCCTTTTTTTAGTTTTTTGAGACAGGGTCCTTGTAGTTCAACCTCACCTTGAACTCATGCCTCCTGCCTCAGCCTCCTGAGTACTAGGATTATAGGCATGCATCAACATATGTGGCAACATTTTCTGAATTCTGATGCCTGGAATTTTTCACTCCTTTTACATAGACCACCATTCTTAACTGTTATCATTTTTATTATCACTCCTGTCTTGTGACTCTTTAATTAGCACTTGATTTAATGGAAACTTTGTGAAGGCCAGTGTGCAAGAGGTCATGACTTGGGTGAAGAATTCATGGGATAAAATCACTGACAGCCATGCTGCCAATGCACTATGAGCAGGCTACATGGACAACAAGTACTCATCTGAGCTGGGGATTTAGCTCAGTGGTTCCGTTGCCTGCCTTGAAAGCACAAGATTCTGAGTTCTATCCCCAGTATCAAAAAAAAGAAGTACTCATTTAAGGACAGCTCAATTGCTGGACATGAGATTAAGGCTAAATGTTCTACAGGAAATGGAGTTGCGAGAAATTCAGGTTAGAATTCAGGGTTTGGAGAGTTATGACAATGTTCCAGAAGATGATATGACTGTATTTGAATAAATGTAGATTTTTATACATGAATAAATATAGACTTATACATGAAAAAATAAGACATCCCCTGAAAATAAGCCCTATTACATCTTTTGGAACAAAAATTAATATAAGACCCTGTCTTATTTTGGGGGAAATATGGTATGTGACAGCCAAATGGTGATGTCCAAGAGACCAGTGAATAAACGAGCCTAGAATTCAAGTGAGAGATCAAAGTTGGAGACAGAGACACAAAAATGTCAGATTTTAGTAACAGATACTGGGTGAAGTCATCAGAGCAGAATGAGAGGTCAAACTGTGTTTTGTTGTTATGGGGTGGTTTGGGGGGGTTTTTTGGGGTTGAGGATAGGGTCTCACTAAATTGCCAATGGGGTTTTGTTGAAGTGGCAGTAGTGATTGGCGTTTTGCAGCGTTGAGGACTGAGATACAATGCCAATTCCTTTTATTTCTGAGAGAAGATCTCGTTAAATTGCCCAGGTTAGCCTCTAACTTGCGATCTTTCAGCCTCAGCCTCCCAAAAGTGGCTGGGATTACAGCATCTACCACAATGCCCAGCAGAAAGCTGTGGGTTGTTTCTTGTTTTGTTTGGTTTTTTGAGAGAGGGTCTTCCTATACAGGTCAGGCTGGCCCTGACCTCTTTTTGTAGCCCAGATTGGCCACGAACTCATGGCAATCCTCCTGCATGAGCCTCCCAAGTGCTGGTATTACAGGAGATAGCTGTGTTTTTTGAAATGTAAACCAAGACAATTGAGTAGAGACATCAGAAATACTTCAGATGTTTAATTTTTAATTTTTTTATGGTATCAGGGATCAAACTTAGGACCTTGCGCTTACGAGGCAGGTGCGGTGCCACTGGGCTAAATCCCCAGCCCATTCAGAAGTTTATTAAAATACAAATTCCTGCCAGGGATTTAGCTCAGTGGTTCCGCCACCTGCCGCCTGCCTCGCAAGCACAAAGACCCAAGTTCAATTCCCGGTACCAAAAAAAGAAAAAAAATACAAATTCCTAGGCTCTATCCTATCCTACTATATCAAAATCTCTGGGACAGGTCCCAGGAACCCAAATTCCATTCATTCATTTAACAAATGTATATTGAGGAATTATTAGCATTAGGAATATAGCAGTTAAAAAAATAATTAAGAGGGCCGAGGATTTAGCTCAGTGGTTCCAGTGCCTGCCTTGAAAGCACAAGGTCACGAGTTCGATCCCCAGTACCAAAAAAAAAAAAGCCATTCTTAGTTTTTTGGGGGGTTTTTTTGGTACCGGGGATCAAACTCGGGTCCTTGCGCTTGCGCAGCAGGCAGTGAAACCACTGAGCTAAATCCCCAGCCCTTCATTCTTAGTTTTTAAGCTCAACTGTTATCTGCATAAATTAGCAGTAGAAGTAACCCCTAAGAACATAATTTTACATATTAATATCTTCAGTCTACTAAAAAATTCATTGAAACCAGCCTGCTCAGCTTTCTGGGGCCAAAGAGGTAAGAATGGTGAAATATGTCTCAACAGGACGTGAATGAACCTCAGAAGAACCCAGGCTATGTAAAATTCTAGTCACGTGAGATCTAGGACCACTAACACCAAAAATCACCACACACCTCTCTGCCTTCAGAATACTTTTTATTCAATGGCATGAAAGTACAAAGCCTTCATCAAAAGCAAAGAATTCCAAGAGCTGACAGAGAAAAATCAACATCCTCAAATAGGAAGTAGGGAGATACATAGTTCTTTCTCAAAGGGGAAGAAGATCAAGAGATGGAGAGAGGATGGAGGGGTTGAGTGAGGGAAGGGATATGGAATGAAAAAAAAAAATTGGGATGTTATGTGCATCTACCAACTCCACATAAAGAATGTAAACATTATGTACTGGGCTGGAGATTTTGCTCAGTGGCGCCGCACCTGCCTCACAAGTGCAAGGTCCTGAGTTTGATTCCCTGTACCACAAAAAATAAATAAACAAAATAAACATTATGTACTGTACACATGTACTAATAAACTAAAACTTTAAAATGTTACTGTCATGGAAAGAAAAATCAACATCTTCCAAAGAGTACCTTACAAAATCCTAGTGAAAATCCACCCCACACCTCCAAGTAACCACCCACAATGATCATGATTCATTAAAAGAAAAGAGTTCTATAGCCCAGCACAGTGACACAAGCCTTTGAGGCAGGAGGATCATTTGAGCCCAATTCAAGGCCAGCCTGAGCAACATAGTGAGACCATCTTAAAATAATTAATTTTAAAAAGTAGGCACAGTAGCACATGACTGTAATCCCAGATACCTGTGAGGCTGTAGGAGGATCACAAGTTCAAGGTCAGCCTGGGCAATTTAGCAAAACAGTCTCTTGAAATAAATTTTTTGTTTTGTTTTGTTTTTTGACACAGGGTCATGCTATGTAGTTCAGGCTGGCCTTGAATTCATGGTGATCCTCCCACCTCAGCCTCCCAAGTGGAGGGATTACAGGCTTGCACTACCACACCTGGCTAATAGAAATAAAATGTTTAAACGGGCAGAGGATATACCTGTAAAAATTTTTAAAAGACTAGAGGTAGAGTACATGCCTAGGTTCAATCCCCGAACCAAAAAAGAGAAAAAAAAGAAAACTCCTCTTACCTAGCCAATAAATTTGTTGCACACTGACTGGTGGCAAGTGTGCTAAACTGATGAGGGTACAGTGACTAACAAAACAAAAATGTCTGCTTTCCTCAAGCTTACTTTTTTATGGCAAGACTAAAATATACAGAATATTTTAGATTGACAAGGAGAACAATAAAGCAGAGAAACGGGATAAGGAATTATGTAAATATGTGTGGGGCAAAGACTCTGCAATTCAGATAGGGAATGAAACTTTTGTGACAGCTGTGGGGACAAAGAGGCTAGGCACCTTTATAAAGGAAAAGTGATTCAAAAAGAAAAAAAACAAACCTGGCATGATAGCACATGCCTGTTATCCCAGCACTGTGGGAGGCTGAGACAGGAAAATCACAGGTTTGAACTCATCCTAAACAATTTAATGCCTTAGCAAGTCCATGTCTCAAAAAGGGGGTTGGGGAGAGTGGATGCAGGTGGAAATGTAGTTCAAAGTGAAAGCCCTGGTTTCAACTCCCAGTACTACATACATACATCCGTACAGAAATGCTGGGCATGGTGGCGCACCCCTGTAATCCCAGTATTCTGAAGCCTGAGGCAGAAGGATCACCACAAGTTCTACCTAGGATAGCCTGAGCTACAGTAGTGAGTTCAAGACCAGCTTGAACTATATATTGAGAACAAAGAGAACGAAAGGAATTAGCGCTGTCCCTGAAGCAGAAGAATCCCCAGAGTGCTCAAGGAACTGCCAGAGGCCAATGTGCATGAGTGAAAGGGGTGCTACTAATCTACAGCATTAAAGTCAAATGTAAAGACTGGTTTGTTCGCTTTTTTTGGTACCAGGGATCCAACTTGGGTCCTTGCACCTGTGGGACAGGCAGTGGAACCACTGAGCTAAATTCCTGGCCCATAAAGACTGGTTTTAATTCTCAAAGAAAAAGGAAGTCATTATTCTGACTTTTTTCCATTAAAAATGTCAGGTATGCTATTTTTTATAAATTCTAAAATTTTTGTTTTTTAATTGTGAAGCTCTATAGATCATTAGTGGACACAAAGACAATTAGAACTGCAACTCTGAAATTTAACTTCCTGCATCAGACCTTCAAGAAATATTCTGGGCCAGGGATTTAGCTCAGTGGTTCTGCCACCTGCCTCAAAAGTATAAGGTCTTGAGTTCAATCCCCAGTACCAAAAAAAAAAAAAGATTCTGTTCTCTTAATTCCTATGGATAACAGCAACAGGGGAGGAAAAATGTAACTAAAAAGTAAACTGAATTAATGTAAGGTACAACTTTCCACTTCTACTTAAAACTTTTTGTGGCAATGCTCCAGGGTTCAAAAAGGGAGTAAGGGAGCAATATTAAAGGGGAAAATGCATCAGAAAAAGAAGCAGTATACTTATTCAAGCACCAATTTGATTATCTAAAACTACAATAAAATGGTGGGAATTTGTAACATTTCTCAAGTGGAACCTGTTCACCTCCCTCCTCCCCAAAGACTCTACTATGCCCTACTATCATCAAGACAGGACTTAAGCGTCCCAAGTCTGTTTGAAAAATGATATATAGGAGGACATTCTTCCAACTGAGTTCTGAATTTAAATTTTCCCACTTTGGTTTTAACGCAGCTCTGGGGTTGTTATTCAGTCATTTCTCATTACCATCCAACGATTCACTTCAAGTAAATATTCTTTGGAGTTACTAAGCTAATGGTCACAAATGTTGACGTGTTAGCTCTACAAGACTTCAAACTGAGAAGTGTTTGCAGGGGCACAGGAGTCATGAGCTTAGGGTAGGCCCAACTTTTTAAATCTGAAACAGCCTCCTACATGTGCAACTCAAATCTCTCCCCGTTACAGTCTGACAATCGCATGATTTGAAACATTCCAACATCTCTCCGCCCAATTTTTTTTCAAGTCTCCAAGGAAAACGGACACCCAGGAAACACATGGAACTAGTCACCCTCAAGCACTGCCAAGGGCGCAATAGTTTTTAGGTCTCCCCGCAAAGGCCATAGGTGGCGCCAGCCCGCGCCCCCCCCCCCCCGCCCTCTGCCTCGCGGACCCGCTTCTCTCGCCTGTGTTCCCCGCGCACTTTCGAGGCGTCTCCGGCCACGGGGCGGTCCTTACCGGGGGCTCAGGCCCTGACCCACCGCCCCAGCCCGGAGCTCCAGCGCTGGGAACCCAGGCCGAGAGGCCCCGCCCACCACGCCCCCTCCCCACGGGCCGCCCGCCCCCTCGGCCGCGAGGTGGCCTCACCTCACGCGGACCGCAGCGGGGACGGCGCCGCGTCTCCGCCCGCCGCCTGGGCCCACGGCCGCTCGGCTGCGGCTCGGCCCCGACGGCCGGCGGCGGCGCGCTTCTGGGGGCGGGCTCTTCTCGGTGGGGGTTTCCCGGGGCCCAGGGCTGGGGAGTAGGGGGACCGGGGCGGGGGAGGGGAAAGGGGCCTGGGAAGGAGAGGGGAAGAGGGGGAAAAGGGGGGGGAACCAAACCCGGAAAGGGAGAAAAGGGGGGAGGGGGAAAATCAGAAGGGAAAGAAAGGCCCACAGTCCGCCCCCCACTGCGGCCTTCGCACACGTCACCACGTTCAGCGTAGTCGTCACCGCGCCCTGCGTTCTGCGCTTCCCTGCTTCCTGTGTGCGCCTCCGGGCCCTTCTCGCACACATTGACCCCAGTGCGCGCGCGCAGAGGATGTCGTGCGGTCTCCGTTGCTATCTCTGTGTTCCCTGTGGCCAGTCGCCAACCCAACTCGCTTTCCTTAGCCTCGAGACTTCGAACCATCCTAGATTTAAACAGTGTAACTAAAGTAACTTCAATTTACAAAGCACTTTCAAAATAGGCTCTAAGAGAAACTCCTGCCCCTAAAAGAAGCGCATACTTGTATAGGTAGGTAGAGTTCGATAAAAACTGACCTGTGAGAAACTCAGTCCATCTTATTAAAATCACATTCTTGCCGTCACCTTTCTAAGATACAGTTATGAGCCAGGTGTAGTTTTACATATCTAATACCAGCATTCTAGGAAGCTGAGACAGGAGGATCACAAGTTGGAGCCCTTTCAGGGCCACTTAGCAACTTGGCAAGACCATGTCTCAAAAATTCATAGAAAGGGCGGGGGATTTAGCTCAGTGGTTCTGCCTCCTGCCGCGCAAGGTCCCGAGTTTGATCCCCGGTACCCCCCCCCAAAAGTCATAAAAATTTTAAAGGCTTGAGGGTGTAACTCAGTAGAAAGATCCAGGATCCAATCCTTGAAGAAGAAATAGTTCTTTTTCTTAACATTTTAAGTTTTTGCCCCCCCCATTCTGTTCATTCTAGGTAGAATTAATTTAATTATTATATGCATGTGGATACTTTATTAACTCCCTCAAAGAAACGATGTAGTCCTATGTAATTCCATCATTAAAAATTTACTGTGTGGGCCGGGGATTTAGCTCAGTGGTTCCGCCCCCTGCCTCAAAAGCACAAGGACCTGAGTTTGATCCCCAGTACAAAAAAAAAAAAAAAATTACTGTGTGACAAGAAATGTAGAAGACAAAAAAAAATCAAATAGTACAACATGTCCTTGTAGAGAAGTTTCAGCATAGTGTGGAAACAAAAGGAACATTATTAGTTCTTGGAGATAAGAGAGACTGAGTAAGCTACAGAGAAAATATAAGCAAACTTTGAGCTAACCTTAAAAAACGTAGATATGCCCAGGGATTTAGATCAGTGTCACCACACCTGCTGTGCAAGTGCAAGGACCTGAGTTCGATCCCTAGTACCTCCCCCAAAAAATTATTTTGAGACAAGTTCTGTCTAAGTCACTGAGTTGCCCAAACTGGCTCAGAATTGCGGTCCTCCTATGAGAAATGCATTCACTGGTCCAGACCCAAAGAATGGACTCAGAGGTGGCAAAAAGAGCAGCAAAAGTGAGGCTGTTATAAGTCTTGCAAGGCTGGGTGTCTGCTAAACTAGGGTGGTCACAGTGAGCAATTTAACCCCTAGCACACAAGTCCCTTCCCTCATTTCCTCACCGGGAGAGAATACTATGAGGTATTTCCCCAGACATCACCTATGTTTCATTACTTTTTTTTAAGATGGTTCCCCAGTCCTCCTCCCAATTCGAGTTTGGGTTTCTTCATAATATTATCTATTCTTTACTTTGAGACTTTTCAAGAAGCAGATGTTTCTGCATAGAGATTTCATGCGACCTTGCAATTACTATGTTTCTACTTAGTCTTAGCTAGAAAAATGTTTTTCCTCTCCCTTCTTAGCCTACATTCTACAAAGGCTCTCTTTCTTACTATTTTTATCTTTCCCTCAAGATCTCCACTGTCCAGAGACCCTCCAAATGAATGAACTTTGTCAGGCCATTTAGGCAATTCCAAATGCCAGTAATTTTTCAGAGTTAATTATTTCATCTTGAAAATGAACTAGTTTTTCTTTTTCTTACACTCCTGTCTTAACTTCCTAGAATGCCTAGAATGCTAAGATTAAGGTAGGGTACCACACACAGCCAGAGCCTGCTAACCACATCACTCTAAATATATATATTATAATATATAAATATATATCATATAAATATTATATAATTGAATATTAAATAACATTATATTATATATTTTAAATATATAAATATTATATTATATACTAAATATTATATATTGTATATATAGTGGCACACCTGTAATCCCAGCACTCAGGAGACAGAGGCAGGAGGATTGCAAATTCAAGGCCACTCTGGGAAATTTAGGGAGAACTTGTCTCAAAATAAAAATTAACAAAAATGACTGGGGATTTAGCTCAGTACTACTTGGGTTCGATTCCCAATATTAAAAAAAAATTTTTTCTTAAATCTAAGCTTTACAAAAAGTTGCAGCTATTGGGATTTTTTTATGGTTATGCTTATGGAATTTTTAAAAGTGAAACATTTATTGGTACATTTTAGATACACATAATGATAATATTTGTCATAGGGAATTTGTACCTGTACCTTATGGAATTTTTTAAAGACTATAAATAATCTCACTTCTATTTATGTCCAGTTTAGCCAAAGGAAAAGTTATAATCTATTTTCCCATTTCTCTGATGAAGAAACTAAAGCAAAAAGGTCAAATAACTTGCTCTGGGTCACACAATCAAAAGAGGAGATAAGGCTCAGTTGTAGCTCAGTGCTTAGTATGTGCAAGGTGTTTGATTCTGTCTCCAGCACCACAAGAGAAAAAGGGAAAAAGGTAGAGAGGAGTTTAGACAGTGCAGGCAAGTGTGATGGTGCACACCTGTAATTCCTGCACTCGAGAGGCTGAGGCAGGTGGATCACTGTGAGTTCAAGGTTGGCCTAGGCTACACAGTGAGACCCTGCCTCAAAAGAGAGAGAGAAAGAAGGAAAGAAAGAGAAAAGAAATGAAATTTAGGCTATTTGGCTTAAACACCTGTCCTCCTGCTTCCAACCTCTACCCTTGCCAGATAAATCCTTGCTGTGGAAACAGAATCCTTTTCCTGGAGACTTACTGCTTAGGACTTTTGGAGGAAAGAGCTAGGACTTATTTTTTTCTCCCATACTGGGAATTGAAACCTTGGTCTTATAAATCCCAAGCAAGTAAGCATCTTTCCAGTACCACTGAACTAGTCTTCAGTCATTGTTATCTTTTGAGAAAGGGTCTCACTAAGTTGTGTGGGCTGGCCTTGAACTTGCAGCTCTCCTGTCTCCACCTCATGAGTATCTGGGAGAGAACTAGGAATTCTGAGAAATCATAAAACTTCTTTTGCTAGGCAGAACAAACCCCAAAAGATAAGCAAAACTAGTCCTCAAGCCCCTTCTCTGCCTTCAAACCTTCCTCTGAGGCCACAGAAAACTGACTAGAACACTTTCTTCCCCTTCCCTGGACCTTTAGGCTGGTAGCTTTGCGTCTCCCTGGGCAAAACTCAACCAGGACTAACACAGAAACCTGGATTGCGAGCTACAGAGAGGGAAGATGGAGGTTTAGGGACAGGGTGGACTTTAAGAAGCACCTGGCAAAGAATACAATTCAGGGCCAGGGATTTAGCTCACTGATGCTCCTGCCTGCCTCACAAGTCCAAAGTCCTGAGTTTGATCCCTGGTACTAAAAAAAAGAATACAATTCAGTAACTCCCATAAAACTGACCTACAGTGTCTTTACCTGAGAGTCAACCCTTAACACATTTGGTTTGTTTGCTTGTTTGTTTGAGACTGAGTCTTGGTATGTTGCCTGAAATTCCTGGGAGCAAGCAGTCCCCGGACTTATCCTCCAGGAGTAAAACTTTTGTTAAAACCTCTTGGGCTGGGGATTTAGCTCAGTGGTGCTGCCACCTGCCTCACAAGCGCAAGGTCCCCAGTTCGATCCCCGGTAACAACAACAACAAAAAACAAACCTCTGGCTAGACACAGTGATGTATGCCTGTGACCCCAACACTCTGGGCAACTGAAGCAATCTTGAGCTCAGCCCAGACAACTTAGCAACTAAGCAAGACCTTGTCTCAAAATCAAAAAATTGTATGTGAGGGCAATCTGGCTGCAACATCTGTCACCCCATTGATCTTCAGCGTTGATTCGGTTGGTCTGGCTGGCTGGGCAGGTGTCCCCTTCCTCCTTCACCCCTCCATGTACGTTCTCCTGAAATTGTGTACTAGGTCGAAGAGGACGACCACCCTAGAGAGAAGAGGACCCTTTCCTCAGTCAAGGGTATACGAGTAGCTGCGCTCCCCTGCTAGAACCTTCAAACAAGCTCTCTCAAAATCAAAAAATTAAAATAGTTTGGGGATATAGCTCAATGCAAAGGCCCCCTCCCCACCCCCTGCCAGGCTTTCCAGCAATGCCAGCAGTCTAAGGGGGAATTTCATCTCTAACCTTTGTCCCCAAGTCTGGCGGCTCACATGGGTAATAACTATCTTCCCACTTTGGCCCAGGGACATCTCTTTTCCCAAACAAACCAATCTCTCACATCCCCCACTCTGTATTTTCACTGACTGTGCATGAGCAGATCCTGCCAAGTTCCACCTGTAGTTGGCTCTATTTTTCAAGTCAGATGTTTGGCTCCTCTATCTCCTGCAAAAAGGAGTCATGCAACCAGGACAAGACTCTTCCCAGAGTCCCTGATGGCCAGGACAGAGTTGAGACTACACTGTTGAGACCGAGTCCTGGATTTGTATCATTCAAGGAGGGTTCAAATGATGACTTCCTCATTACTCCGGACCTTTTTATTCCTGACTCTGGCCATAGTGGCCACTCTCAGGGCTGGCAGTCAGTGTCCAGCATGTGAGAGACCTGCCATAGACCTGGAGAGCCACCGGCAGCTGCTTCTCGATATGGCCAAGAGAAGCATACTAGACAAGCTGCACCTCAGCCGGCCCCCAACACTGAGCCGGCCTGTATCCAGAGCTGCTCTGAGGACTGCACTACAGCGCCTCCATGGGCCTCCACAGGGGACACTCCAGGAAGACTACAGGAGACAAGAATATGAGATCATCAGCTTTGCTGAGACAGGTGGGTTCCTGGTCTGCAGCTCTGCCTTAAAACCTGACCTTTCAAGAAAAGGAAGTTTCCTCCCCAACCTCACCCATGACTTCCTCCCCTAAACTATCCAACTTCTGCTCCCCGAAATCCTACTCCCAGGCTTCCACCTGCCAGGCTCTTGTCTGGCAACTCAAGCTAACCAATGGGCAGCTCCAAATTGGTAGATTTCACTTATTTGGAGACTGGCTGGCTCTGTCTCCTCTGGCTTCTCTCTCTGCAGGCTCCACAAACTTCCTAAAGCTGCATGTGAGCCGGTCCATTTCCTGGCCCTGGACCCAGGGGTAGGTGCTGAGGAGTCTGCTTTCTCTGGCCCCTGGATCTATCCCCTCCATTCTCCCTTCCCCCAGAAGCCTCATTTGGGTGAAAAGAGAAAAGTAAAACAATAGAACTAGGATACCTCTTCATATCTCAGGTTACTATATCAGAACTGGATCAAAATGAGACTCAGAAAGATGAATTAAGGATAGAGGATAGAAGGGAAGAGTTATGTCCATACAGGAGAGAGTCTGTAAATAATTTAATGGGCAAAAAATAAAATAAAATAAAATAATAATAATAATAATAATTTAATGGGCATCTGGAGAGGTGATCAGGAATTTTGAGACAGAACCATAGGAACCAAAAGCAAACTGAGCCTTTTACAACTCTTACTCAGGTCTGGAAGATCCTTCCATTTCTAGCCCCTTTCTCCTAGTTAGCAACTACTTTTCCCCTTCAAGACCCAACACAAACTCTGGAGCCAAAAACTCTGGCTTCACATTTTTGCTCAACCACTTACTAGCTATGAGACTTGGGTTGTTAAAAGTCAGGCTTTTTACTTGTAAATGGGGCTAAAGAGAGTGTACCTAAGAGAATTACATGAACTAATGCAGATCAAGTCCTTAGAATGCTAAAACAGGAGGGAGCAGGAAACAGAGAAGACTTGGCTCCTGCCCATGAGGGGATTATGGTCAGAGCCTCTTGGTAACCTCACATGGGTCAAAGGAACAAGGCAGCTAGCTCTCTGAGATCTCTTTTATAAGGACACTGATCCCCTTCATAAAAGCTACACCAAAAGAAAAAAAAAAAAAAACTGGCCGGGGATTTAGCTCAGTGGCACTGCACCTGCCTCCTAAGGGCAAGGTCCTGAGTTCCATCCCCAGCACCAGAAAAAAAAAAGCTGCACCCTTATGATTTAATTATCTCTGAAAGGTCCCACCTCCTAATAACATCACCTTGGGGCTAGGATTTCAACATCAAATATAAAGTTAATAATACCCTTTTTCCATGAACCTTCTGACCATTCAGTAGCTTAGCCCAAAATTCTTTAAACTATGGTAGGAGATAACTGGGTGTGATGGTGCATGCCAAAAATCCCACCATGCAGGAGGCTGAAGCAGGACAATCACTGCAAGTTTGAGGCCAGCCTAGGCTACATAGTGAGTTCAAGGCCACAGAGTGAGTTTCTATCTCAAAATGGATAGAGATGAAATAAATAAGTAAATAAAATAAAATATTGTGGCTAGAAAGCCAGGCATGGTACCACACTCCTATAATCCCAGCCACTTTGGAGGCTGAGGCAGAAGGATCACAAGTTTAAGGTCAGCCTTGGCAATTTAGTGAGACTTTCAAAATTTAAAATTTAAAATAGCTGAAATGTGCCTCAGTAGTAGAGTGCTTCTTAGCATATGCAAGGCCCTGGGTTCAATCATCAGAACAGTACTCCAAAACAAAACAAAAGGAGTGAAACTTTATGTATTGATTATTGGGGGCTCCCAATATACCATCTACTATAGTCTGCCCACTGGGCCCTGAAAGTCTCAGTCTGTTCCACACACAAAATATAACACACACACACACACACACACACACACACACGCGTGCGTGTGCGTGCCATTTTTTATCCCATCAGGCATGATGTCCAGGGTCTCATCATCTGAATCAGGTGCACATAGATGAAGCTCCTCTGGTACAGGCCATCGGGCTGGGAAATTTCATCAGGTTTGGGGACCTTGTAAAGCCAGTGGTGTCATGTTGCCTCATGAGCGCTGATTACAACTCTGTTCAGTGATGTCATATTAGTAGTTTGGACATCGTGAGAGAACTTATACCACAGAAATTGGAAAACACTACAAATCAGAGCTTAAATTTTTTTCCCTGGAGACCAGTTGTTAAACATTTATTAACACACTGTTGCCTATGTCCTAAAAATACAAGTTGTCTTCCTCCCATACACCTAACACACAATACTGAAGCAAGGACAGGATAACCATAATAGATGCTTCAGTTCAAAATGGGATATGGGGAGTGGGGCACAGCAGTCACTGATCCATAAACATTCAGCCAGGCATAGACACAGTAGGATCCAAATATACAGTAAATGTTTAAATTTTTAAAATTACAGCTGGGGATTTAGCTCAGTGGTGCTGACGCCTGCCTCAAAAGCGCAAGGTCCTGAGTTTGATCCCCGGCACCAAAAAAAAACAAAAACAAAAACAAAAAACACAACATCAACAAAAAACAAAGACCTGGGTTTGTAAAAATTACAGTATTATAGTAAAAGATAAGTTGCCATTAATCCCCCTTAAAATACTTACCCTCTCTTAGAACACACTTATGCCATTGATCTTGCCACCTTCTGAAGCAGTTCTGGAAGTCCTCTTTCATGAGTGTCTTTACAAGGTGTGCTCAATAATACAATGAATGCTGCTGCTGTGTGCCAGCAGTAGAAAAAGCAGACTCATAAAAACATTACATATGAAGGTCCCAAGTTCAAGTTCAATCCCCGGTACCAAAAACAAAAACAAAAAACATTACATAGGGCCGGAGATTTAGCTCAGTGGTTTCTCCACCTGCTGCGCAAGCACAAGGACCCAGGTTTGATCCCCGGTACCAAAAAAAAACACATTACATATGTCCTCATCAACCTTATTCACCAGATCTGGCACTACACACCTTCTCACTCTTCCCCAAATTTAAAATGACCATGAAAGGCAAACATTTTGAATCACTTCAGAACATTGAGGCAGCCACAACAGCACAACTGAAGACACAAAAGACTCCCAAACTGCTTCAGAAAGTGGCAAGAAAAATGAGATAAGTGTGTTTGAAGTGAGGGAGAGTATCATGAGGGAGATTAATGGCAATATGTCCTTTACTACAACAAATTTTTTTTTAATTTAAACATTCACTGTAGTTTTCAATCATACCTGGTATCTCAGTCCACCCCAGATCCAGAATTTCTTAGTTAGAACCTGATTCTGCTTGGCTTTTCTTTCTTTCTTTCTTTTTTTTTTTTGTTTGGTGGGGTTTTTTTTTTGGTACCAGGGATTGAACTCAGGACCTTAGCTTTCAAGGCAGGTGGTGGAACCACTGAGCTAAATCCCTGGCCCAAAAGTTTTGGGCTTTTTTTTTTTTTGGTACTGGGGATTGAACTCAGGACCTTGTCCTTGAAAGGCAGGTGGCAGAACCACTGAGCTAAATCCCCAGCCCCTTGCTTTCTTTCTTTCTCCCTAGTACTGGGAGTTGAAACCAGGGCCTCACAAATGCTAGGCAAGTAAGGGGCTGGGGATTTAGCTCAGTAGTTTCGCTGCCTACTGGGTAAGCACAAGGACCCAAGTTTGATCCCCGGTACCAAAACCAAAACAAAACAAGTGCTGGGCAAGTAAGTGCTCTACCACTGAGCTATATCTCTAGCCTTTTTCATTTTATTATGTTTCTTATTTTATTTATTTATTTATTTATTTATTTTTGAGACAGGATCTTACTAAATTGCCCAGGCTGGTCATGAACTTGAAATCTTTCTGCCTCAGCCTCCTTCGTAGCTGTGATTATAGAGATAGTCCATTCACCCAGACTGATTCTGCTCTGTGGAAGGAACTTCCTATTACTCATTACTGCTCTTCTGGGCTCCTAGAGCTACACTGATAACCCTTGGCTATGTACCTTCTAACATATCTCTCCTATTAAAAAGGAAATGACCTGTGTTTGTGGCTGAATGGTTTTCTCAGCTGAGTTTCTGCCTAAAGGAGATAGGGGCTCAGAGAGCTCTTTTTACTTTTAATTATCTCTATCTTTTTTAGTCCAAACTGGTGCAGCTTTCACTATTAAACTCTCTTTAGCTGGATGTGGTGCCATAGGCCTGTAATCGCAGCTACTCTAGAGGCTGAGACAGGAGGACCGCAAATTCAAGGCCAGCCTAGGCAATTTAAGGAGATCTTGACTCAAAAAAAATTTCTTTTGAAATAGGGTCTTGCTATGTAGTTGAGGTAGTCCTTGAACTCACTATGTAGCCCAGGGTGGCCTCAAACTTGTGATCCTCCTGCCTCAGCCTCTAGAGTAGCTGTGATTACAGGCCTATGGATTATAGGCATATCCCGTCACTTCAGGGTCTTGACTCAAAATTTTAAAAAAGTAAGAAAGGCCAAACCTAGCAGTGCAAGCCTACAATCCTAGCCATTGGGAGGCTAAGGCAGAAGGATCATCATGAACTCAAGACCAGCCTGGGCTACATAATGATTTCAAGGCCAGCCCAGACTACATAGCAAGACCCTATCTCAAAATACAAACAAACCAACCAACAATAACAACAAAAACAAAAACAAAACAAAAGGGCTGAGGTTGTGGCCCAGCATTTCCTCTGTTTAATCCTTAGTATTGAGAAAAAAATTCTCTTTAAAATTCTGAGGGCTAGGGTCAGGGATTTAGCTCAGTGGTTCCGCCGCCTGCCCTGCAAGCTCAAGGACCTGAGTTCGATCCCAGGTACCAAAACAAACAAACAAACAAAATTCTGTGGGCTCTCTAATAAGTTGTGGTCTACTCAATTAGACAACACTCTACTCTATGAAGAGAAATCTTTCACTTAGGTTACAAGTTAGTGTCATGGTCATGGAAAACCCTAAAGATTCTCAGAAGCCCTTTTGTCTAGTTGAGTCTATGGAACATCATCCTGGAAAAAAAAGAAAAAAGAACATCATCCTGAAATTTTTAGATTTCATCAAGATGTTAGATTTTAACAAAGGGTTTTGCATCTGACCTTCTATTTGTTCTCATCTTCACTCTCAGACAACATTTTACTGGCAGTACACTGGGCTTGATCTTTGCCCTTGAGAGCCCTTCTTACTTTGAAAGCCTTTTGTCAGAGAAAGGAGGAAGGAAAAGGCATTTTATTTTTCAACCTAGCACATCCTTGTAGAAATATTTTCTCCAAATTCTACTTGAAAATTGAAAATAGTTCCTTTTTTAGTTCATCTCTCTCTTGAAATGCCTTATCATAGGCACCTAAAATAAGCCAATTGGCATTTTCAGCATTCTGCCTGGAAATATCTCTAGCTAAATTCACAAATTTGTTAGATAATATTTCTGGCTTACAATTCACCACAGGTGCTAGCCAATACATCACTCAGGTTCCCCTTGCTCCAGATTCTAACAGAAACTTCCCCACAGCTCTTCCTGACTTCACTGATTTTCTTCCCTATCCTAACCTCTACCTGCCACTGAGTCTTGTGCTATATATTTTAGGTTTTTGTTATGGCGGAACCCCACTTCTGGTACTAATTTCTGTTTTACTTTAATTGTTGTCATTAGATTTTTTTTATGGTTTAAAAATACTTTATTTGTATGTATAAAATGCTCTGTGAAGTTCCAACATTGTTCACACTGACTTCAAGAGTTCCGTTTTCCATGTTCAAGTTACTCAGTTGATGCTGTTGGTTTGTTTTCTTTCAGGATCAAGGTGGGTGCTTTCATATAAAATCTTATTTTTTATTCCTTCTCTGGCAATTCTTTGCTGGATTCTTTCCTTTGCATAATTATACCTGCAATGGAAC
>NW_004624802.1:10393743-10510632 GCF_000247695.1 Heterocephalus glaber | reverse complement strand
TAAGCTATAATTTTAATTTTTAATTTTTAATTTTTTTATTAGTATATGTTTGCAGTACATAAGGTTTACATTCCTTGTGTGGAATTGGTACATGTACATAAGACATCTTAATTCCTTTTTTCATTGTCTTTCTCTTCCCTCCCTCCCCACTTCCTCCCCCACTTAATCCCCTCCCCATTTGAGAAAGATCTCCCTACTTCCTATTATCTATCTCTTATTTTTCTCTTTATTTATGACTTAGTTTTCTCATATAAGAGAAACCATGTCATATTTAAGCTTGTGTGTCTGATTTATTTAACTTAATATGATGGTCTCAAAGTGCATCCATTTTCCTACAAATGACTCAATTTTATCTTTCTTTATAAGTGCAAGGTTCTTTAAAAAACTGTGGCCAGCTCCTAAGGAAGCTGGTCTAAGTCTCAGTATGTAAGTATCAAACTTCCGCTAGCACTGTGCTTCCTAATGTCTTATAGCCCAATCAAGTCATATGCCAAGCCCAGAACTTTAATGGGAAGGGACTGCACAAAGCCATAAATATTGGGAGGTGTTATTGGGAGCCAACAATATTTTAATATTCTAGCATAGCCCCTGCTGGTGATGTGTCTGCCTTCCATAATTGTAGTGTCTTAGCAGGTTCTAACTGAGCCATATGCAGTAGTGTACTCCTATAATCTCCTATAATACTGGGAGGGGGGAGGAAAGGGATTGGGCTGAGGACAGAAGATCACAAGTTTGACCCCAACCTGGGCAACTTAGCAACTTAGTGAGTTCCTGTCTCAAAAAAAAAAAAATTACAAAAGGGCTGGGGATGTAGCTCAGTGGAAAGGGTCTAGTTTCAATCCCTAGTAATGAAAAAGACAGAAAGAAAGAGAGAGAGAGAAATTCGTAGAATGTTTTATAACCTAGCCCCCCAAAATTAGTTGATTAGTTGGGCTAATCATAATGTTCTAGAATTTGGAATTGGGACACTAGGAAGTCAGATCACTTTAGCTAGGAGAAACTTTGTGAAAGGTCTTATAAGCTTGGGAGTAGGGACTGTGATTTGGGGAAGCTAAGAAAGCTGACAAAGGAGCAGAAGTACATCCACAGAAAAAGAAGAATAGAATAGGCTTACACAGAGAGACAAAGATAAGATAGATCTTATTGGCCCTGAGAGCTGTCAAGAGCAGCCTTGGGCCATGGATTTAGCTCAGTGGCACTGCACCTGCCTTGCAAGCACAAGGTCCTAAATTCAATCCCTGATAGCAACTACAAAAACAAACAAACAAACAAACAAAAAAACACCCAAAAGAGCAGCCTTATTCCTGACTTTCTAACTCACATGAACCTTTGCTGAACTTTATTTCCTGCCCTTTTATGTTCATGACAGAATCAGCTATATTCTCATAGTAAAACCTTCTTTATAGTGGACACTTCATTTACGAACTCGATTGGTTCCCAAGGGCTGGTTGTAACTAAATCAATACAGCTGAGATCTGGATGTTTACCTGGGTACGTACTATAGATCGCAAGAGACAGACGAATCTTCCATTAACCTAATTAACCCAAGTTGTTTGTATGTCAGGCTGCTCATAATTTGAGGGTCCATTGTACTTGCAAAATAAAAAATAAGAGTACCTAGGGCTGGGGGAGTAGCTCAGTGGTAGAGTGCTTGCCTAGTATGTGTGAAGCCCTCATTTTTGTTCTCAGCACCAAAAATAAATAAATATATATATTATATATATATGCGAAATCATAATGGTTATTTATTTATTTATTTGAGATAAGATCTTGCTATGTTGCCCAAGTTGGCCTTGAACTTATGATCCTCCTGCCTTAGCCTCCTGGGTAGCTGGGGTTACAAGCATGCACCACCACACCTGGCATTTAACTGCTTCCAAAAGCCATTTGGACTTTATTCACTGATAAGATTTTTAAGACCATGAATTTATGATCCATCCAAGTTTTTGGAGAATAATTCTGATGCCAGTGTAAAAGAATTAAAGAAATGAAAGCCCATTCAACAAATGTTTATTGAGTGTCTATAAGCTACCAAGTACCAGGGATATAGTGGTGACTATACAGGCACAATCTCCACCTTCATGGAGTTTACATTCCAGCTGGGGGAAGGGGAAGTGGTAGGACAAGTACACAGTCAACAAATGATTGCAGAAAGTGATATTTGTTCTAAAGACAGTTAAGAAGGATAATATATTAGAGAGACAGAAGTTGAATTGGAGGCTAATTTAGAAAGGTTAGTCAAGGAAGTACCCCTGAGGAGGGGATTTAAAGCTGGATACCCCAGTCATTCAAAAATCTTGGAAAGAAGCCAGGCATGGTGGTGCACACCTATAAGCCAAGCTACTCAAGAGGTTGAGACAAGAAATGATAAATTTGAGGCCAACCAGAGCAACTTAGGGAGAACTGTCTCAAATAAAATTTTAAAAGCTAAATTTAGCTCAATGGTAAAGAGCTTGCCTTGCATGTTGGAGGCCTTAGGTTCAATCTTCAGTGCTTCAGGGAAAAAAAAAAAAAGCTTGGAAATACATTCTAGGTAAAGGAAATATCAAGTGCAAAGGCAATGAAATGAGTCCATATTTGGTGAGTTCAAGGGATAAAAAAAGGCCAGGATAGAGTGTATTAATTAAGTGGCAGACTGCCTAATTACACAGGTTTTCTATGTGAAGGAGTTTTTATTTTAACCAAACAGCAACAGGAAGCCTTTGAAATATTTCAAACTGAAGATACAAAGCTGATTGGGTTTATGTAATAAAAAAGTCACTTTGTGCAGGTGTGGTAGCACATGCCTGAAATTCCAGAACCTGGGGAGGCTGAGGCAGGAGAACCGAAAATTCAATCCCAGGCTGGGCAACTTAATAAGGCCTTGTCTCAAAATAACAAATAGAAAAAGACTGAGAATGTAGCTCAGTGCAAAGGCCTTGGGTTCAATCCTCACTATTGAAAAAAAATTTCCAGCAGATGAACTTTGGTGGACATGCTCAAACCATAGGATTCCACTCCTAATCCCAATTCATGACTTTATCAAATACAGAATACAATCCATCCCAAGAGCCCTAAAGTTGCCCCCCACCCGGAAGCAGGGTCTTGCTATGTAGTTCAGGCTGATCTTGAATTTACTATGTCACCAGGGCAAGCCTTAAACTCATAGCAATCCTCCTGCATCAGTCTCCCGAATGCTAGGATTACAGATGTGCACCACCATGCCTGGTTAGCCTAAAATCTTAACTTGTTCCACTTGTTCCAATATCAGTTCAAAAGTACAGAATGCAGATTGGGCACAGTTGCACACACCTGTGATCCCAGCTATTTGGGAGGCTGAGGCAAGAGAGGTTGAGGCAGGAGGGTCACAAGTTCAAATTAAATCTGGGCAATTTAGCAAGTCTCTGATTAAAAAAAAAAATCCAAAATCTCATCTAAATTGGATAGGGTGAGACTGAGAGCCTGTGAAATTAAACACTACACCTATGGCCAGGATGCTGCTCAGTGGTGCAGTGCCTGCCTGGTGAGTGCGAGGTTTGACTCCTGGCACCAAAAAAGTAAAACAACAACAGCAAAAAACCAATTCACCTACTTTCAAATACAATGGTGAAACAGGCATAGGATAGACATTCCTATTCCAAGATAAAGCAACAGGAAAGAAGGCCTCAAGTCTCAAGTAAATCCAAAAACCGACAGAGTGAACAACACCAAATCTTAAACTCCAGAATAATCTGATTCCATATGCTGTCTTCTGTACACACCAGGGAGGGTTGGGCACTCAAGGTCTCAGAAAACCCTGCCCTCCTGGCTTTGCTGGGATCAGCCCATGAAACAACTCTCAATAGTTGGTGTTTAGTGTTTGTGACTCTCCCTGGCTGTTACTACACGCTGGTAGCTCTGCAGTGCTTGGGTCCTGGGAGAGCTCCATCCCTTTGGCTCTACTAGGCCTCCTGAGGACTCTGTCGCAGTTCCAACCCCACAGTTCCAACCCCACAGTTCCACTGAGCATTGCTCTACTTGGGGACTCTGCCCCTGTAACCAGTTTCTGCCTGGCATCTCAGGATGGCTGATAGAGCCTTTGAAATCTTTGTGGAGGCCATCATGGCCCTGTGGCTCAGGCATTTTGTATTCCTGCAGAATTACTCTTACAAGGCTACACTAAGCCTCCCTGCCTTGCCCTCTGGGGCAGCAGTATGACTTGCACCTTGGCCACTTGAGCCACAGCTGGAGCAGCTGAGAAAAAGTGCACTGGATCTCAGAGAGCAGAGATCTGAGGCAGCCCTGGGCACTGAGCTCACAGAGGGCACCCACAGCCCATCCCCTAGAGCCCACAGAGCTTTAGGCTTGTGATGGGAGCCAAGGCCTGGAAGATCTCTGAAATGTGTTTAGAATCTCTTTAAATGGCAACTGGTTCCTTCTACCATATTGATTTCCTTACCAAAGGGCTGGGCTAGGCCATACCCCTGGTTTTCTTTCCAAAACATTCCTTTTTAATATTTATTTATTTATTTTTACCTTTTCAGTAGTGGGGATTGAACCCAGGGCCTTGGCACTAAGCCATATTCCCAGAAGCCCTCTCATTTTTTGCCTGCTTCCTTGTTTGAGATAGGGTCTCACTAGGTCTCTGAGTTACCCAGGCTGGGCTCAAACTTGCAAACTTTCTGCCTCAGTCTCCCAGAGTGTTGGGATTACAGGTGTACACCACCACATTCAGCTTCTTTTTTAGTATTTATGTGGCCAGACTGGGGGTTTTCCAAATCTCTATGTTCTTGGTTCCTTTTTTTAAAAATTATAAATTCCATCTTTAAATAATTTCTCTTCTCTCTCATTTTACAGTATGCAGTTTTAAAAAGCCACAGAGCTCCTTCAATATTTTGTTTAGAAGTTTCTTCCACAAGATACCCACATTCATCACTCTTAATTTCTACCTTCCATAAAACCCTTGAACACGGACACAATTCAGCCAAGTTCTTTGCTACTTTGTGACAGGGATGGCCTTTACTCTAGTTTCCAGTAAGATATTTCTAATTTCCACCTGCAACCTCATCAGAATTGCTTTTCCCATCCATATTTCTACCAACATTCTGAGCATGACCACTTAATTTATAAGAAATGCCAGCTTTTTCCTGTAGCTCTTCTCTTCTTCTGAGTCCTCACCAGCATTGCCCTTAATACTCTTCTCTGTTCGTGACAATCTAGGCTTTTCCTACTTTATTCCTCCAAATTCTTCAATCCTCTCCTCGTCGCCCAGTTCCAAATCCACTTCCACATTTTGGGGTATTTGTTATAGCAATATTCCACTCTCATTACCAACTTTCTTAGTTGATTTTGTGATGCTGTAATGGAATACCACAAACTGGTTAATTTAGAATGTACAGAAATTTATCATCTAATGATTCTGGAGGCTGGAAAGGGGCCAGCATCTGGCAAAGGTCCTCTTGCTATATTATCCCATGGTAGAAGGCCAAAAAGAAGGCGAGGTGTAGGGTCCTGAACTCACCTTTTATAAGGAACCCATTCTCATGATAAAGGGATTAATCTGTTCCTGAGGGATTTAATCTCCATGACAAACACCATCCAGCTGCACTTCCCAAAGCTGTCTCATTGGAGATCAAATTTCCAATACTTGAACTTTAGGAAACATATTCAAACCGTAGCAGTTTCGAGTGCAACAGAGAATTCAAGTATACTAGAAGAGGAGCAGAGCTCGATGGCACACACATAATCGCAGATACTCAGGAGGCTGAGGAAGGAGGATCGAAAGTTCAAGCCCAGCCCAGGCAATTTATCAACTTAGTAAGGGCCTGTCTCAAAATAAAAAAGAAGCAGGAGGTGGAGCTGTAAACTCAGTGTGAAGGCCCTGAGTTCAGTCCCTAGCACAAGAAGGGGATAGGGAGGCGAGGGATGTAGCTTGGCATGAAGCCCTGGGTTCAATCAACAGTACCACAAAAAAAAAAAAGTAGTGGTAGAATTGACACTTAAAAGACCACAATAACAGGGGCTTCTTGTGTCCACAGGCTTCTCCAACGTCAACCAGACACGACTTGATTTCTACTTCTCCTCTGATGAGACTGCTGGTGGTGTGGAGATCCAACACGCCAGCTTCCTATTCTTCGTGCAGCTCCCTCCCAATAGCACCCAGAGTATGAATGTAAAGGTCTTTGCACTAAGCCCCCATGATACCAACCTCACCATAGCTAGCCAGCACCTGCTGGAGGTGGATGCCAGTGGCTGGCACCAGCTCACCCTAGGGCCTGAAGCTCAGGCTGCCTGTAGCCAGGGGCACCTTACCTTGGAGCTGGTACCTGAAGGCCAGGTAGCCCACAGCTTAGTCATCATGGGTGACACTGCCCATAGGCCTTTTGTGGCAGCCCAAGTAAGAGTAGGGGGTAAGCACCAGGTTCACCGACGAGGCATTGACTGCCAGGGAGTATCCAGGATGTGCTGTCGACAAGAGTTCTTTGTCGACTTCCGTGAGATTGGCTGGCAAGACTGGATCATCCAACCTGAAGGCTATGCAATGAACTTCTGCACAGGGCAGTGCCCACTACATGTGGCAGGCATGCCCGGCATTGCTGCCTCCTTTCACACTGCAGTACTCAATCTTCTCAAAGCCAACACAGCTGGTGGTACTGCTGGAGGAGGCTCTTGCTGTGTGCCCACAGTCCAACGGCCTCTGTCTCTACTCTACTATGACAGGGACAGCAACATCGTCAAGACTGACATACCTGACATGGTGGTAGAAGCCTGTGGGTGCAGTTAGTCTATGCATGATAAAGGCACCCCGAGGTGAGAAGTGCCCTTTCTCAAGAGGAGGGAATGACCCCATGCCTACCTCTGTCCATAATGTGGATGGTCTCTTCCTGAGCAACCTATGGAAATTACTGCACCTCTAAGTTGAAGAGTTCTATATTAAGAAGAATCATGGCACTGTCTTCATGACCACCCACCTCTGTCCCAGAGCATAGTCTACCCACCATACTCTTCATGCTCAAACCCTTCCCGCCTCAGGCACATAGTGATGCCATCTGCAATGCCATCTGGTTCTCAGGCAAAGACACCCTTAATTCACCCTTAATCAATCCCATCATCTACTATGTCTCCCTGCCCTTTCTACTTGATGGCCCCAATCCAGGATGAGTTGATTCAACCCTCCCTTCATCTTTCTGACCCTCCAGAGTCTCTCCCTTGGATTCATCAAACATTAAATTACTGTTCTCCAACATGATGCTCATTTGCCTCTATGTCTTGAGGTCCTTTCCTTCTCATCTGCTCTTCCTCATCCATCCCTTGTCCTTCTCTGCCTTGCTGTGTGCCTTTGGGGCACCTGATTCACCTGAACCATATCACCTGAGCTTCCCCACCCTGGATTCCTGCTGAATTTGACTAAGGAGTGACCCAAGCAGAAGACAAAAGGATAAGAAGATACAGTGTATCTTCTTCCTGCCCCCTTTGCCCATGTGCCATGCTTCTGTGCAACTGTGGCTGTGCTGTGTCCCTATAGCTCCTGTCTGCCTCCCCTCTTGCATAGCTCTAGCTCTGCCTAGGTTCTGAGACACTGTTTCAACACTAGAGGGTCCTAATGGCTTCCCCCTTTCCCAGTCCCTAGTGCTTCAACATCCTTTATTGTTGCCCTTAGCTCTGTCTATATCCTTTGTAAATAGTTGCTTCACTGAGTTCTCTTGATGAAGCAGACAGATAGCTGAGGGCTCCCCTATGTCCTGCCAGAGCCCAAACTGACACCCCAGACAACACAGAGACTGCCTGAACTCTCCACTTTCTTTTCACGTGGAGCCCTCAGGACTGAGATATTGTATCCACCTCATGTTTCACACCTCTTCCTCCCCCAGACTGCCTCCTCTTTTTCCTCAGGCTCCCTCCATCCTCCCAGAACCATCATTTGATGGTCTCATGGCTAATAAAGAACTAGTTTTTCCTGTTCACCTCCTCCCTCTGTACTCGTTCCAAGAGATGAGACAGATCGATGATCAATCATCAAGTAAGCTGACACTCTGTGGACACACATGTGGTGGGAGGCTGAGGCATGCTCAGAGCTGCCTGGCAGGACCTCTGGCTCACTCTACCCTCAACCTCCAAGGTTCCCTCCAGGAGTTCTGCTGGGCAGCTGGAACTGGCAAGAGCCTGTTAAGTAGAACAGGGCGAAGAGGAAGGTCTGGGACAAGGAAAAAGTGGCATTTGCTCTGAGAATGGGTGCTCTTTAGACCTTTGCCCTTTCCCCCCACCATCTCCTCCCTTTGGCTGGACCACGGGGTCGATACTGTCTGCAGCCCAAGGCCGAGTTTGCGCAAAGCCCATGTGTCCTTTGGGGAATGTGATGTCTGTATTTGCTCAGCTTATAACCCCCTCAGAGCAGGGTAAGAGGTCCTGGAATGGGGAGGCTAGAGGAGAAATTCTGAAAGGGAACTTCTGAGGGTATGGAAGTCCCAGCTGTGGGGCTTCCTGAGAAGTCCATAGAAGTTATCCCACCTTTGCCGGGTGTGGTGGCTCACACCTGTAATCCCAGAACTCAGGAGGCTGAGACAGGAGGATCACTGTGAGTTTGAGGCCAGCCTGGTCTACATAGTGAGTTCAAGCTCAGCATGAATTACAGAGTGAGACCCTGTCTCAAAAATATAAAAACAAAAACAAACAAACAAAACAACATCAACAAAAATGTTATCCCACCTTTGACTTGAGTAAACTATCATCTAGAGCAGCTTCTGGTGTCTCCCGCTCTCCTTTCTGCCTGCGTCCCCCACTCCACTCCTCTTCCAATTCAAACCTCCTTCCCTCCAACTACAGCTTCAGTCCCCAGGACGAAGCCTGGGTTAAGGCAAAGTGAGACACTCATCTTGAGGGCAAAATTTTTAAAGAGAAGGAAAAAAGAATCAATCAAAATAAGAAATATTTTAACATATTTTTAAGCATCATAATTAACGCAAAAAAGTCCATGACGAGCAAAACAACCTATTTTAAAATAAACATGGGATCCATACTATTCCCTTTCTTTTTTGGCTCTGCTTTTTGAAAAAAGGGAAAGAGCCAAACACTTTCTTCCTGAGCTTCTGAGCCCTACCTCTAGACTCCTTCAGGGTGTTCTCACTGGGACAAGATAAGTGCTCCCACTGCCTCTATTTCCTTACCGACCCCCGAGCTTGTCAGCACCCCCAGCCCCCAACAAGGTTGATGGTGGAGCGGGCAATGAAGCAGATGGCTGGGGTATTTATAACCTGGGAGCACTTCTTGGGAAAAGTGACTAAGATACTGAGAGCATATTTATAGCTGAGTTCTGACGTAAGTGTCAGTGGGGAGGTAGGGCCAGGCCAGGCACAGCATCGAGGGTGGGAAGAGCTGGAAATTGGGGGCACCTGCCAGGGAGGGTGTGGGAGAGGTGGGGGTCAGTGACTCCCAAAGCTGTTTCTTGCTACTTCCCCTTGCTACTTCTGTCTCCTGGCACCAACAAGTAAGCCCGCCTAGGTACTACCACTGGCAGATAGCTCCACTTTGCAGTTTCATGTTCAGACTCCAGGGCCTAGAGGGCCGTCCCTTACCTGGGACCTGGGATCTGGGGAGAAACTGGCCAGAGGGCTTGAATATGTTTCAAGGCCTGGGAAGAGATGCAGGGTGGACGGGGGTGTCTAAGAGTCTCACTGACCCTTCTGTTTCCTCCCGCCACATAGCACCCTGAGTTTCTAGGAAAAGCCTGGCACCCATCACCAAGCTCTATTGTCATGTGTCAGTGTGGTAAGATCTGAAACCAAAGGTAGCAGTGATGCAGTCCTGAGAACAGTGTCTGTTCTCTGGCAGTGGTGACAGGGAACAGCAGAGGAACCAGCTCCTCCCTGAAGCCTGTGGGCGAGGTAGGGTCCCCAAAATGAGAGAGTAAGGTGTACTCCCCATCTCTCCATTCTCCAAGCAGCCTCTTCCCTGTCTCTGGGAAGCTCTGGTCAGCTGTAAGCCAGCTGCTGTCCAGTGGCACAGCTCTGCCGCATGGTGGACAGTGGTGGTACTGAAGCCCAGTCCTCAGTGTAACCCATCTTCCCTGGCTCCAGGGATAGTGCTCTCTTGACAGCCCCATCAACTAAACAGGGAAAGAAAGAATAAGTGGAATAGGGACACATTTCTAAATCATACTTTCTTTCCCCACAGCTTTCTCTCTGACACCTCCTCCAGCTTCTTGAAGAAACTGGGGCATAAGGAAAAAAAGGCTAGCCTGAGGCCCAGCCACTTCCTATTTCCATCTAAAGTCGGTGAGGGCCAGGGACCATGGCACATGCCTGTAGTTTCAGCTTCTCAGGAGGGTGAGGCAGCAGGATTCCTTGAGCCCAGGTGTTTAGTACACGAGAAAGAGTGGTAAGTAGGTAAGGAAGGCTGAGATTGGGAACTAAGGTTGCTGTACTCTCCTTGCTTCATTCTTAAAAGCCTTTAAGCTTCCCACCTCCCAACTTCATTAACAGAGGCTGGCTGGCACCACTTCTAGGATGCTTCAAATTTAGGCAATTCTTACAATACCTTGAAGCAGAGAAACAGCAGCTGGGTACAGGGCCTCCCAAGTTACATGCCCTCCTGCCAGCCTAGATAGCTGAACTCTGCCCTGCTGTAAGAGTTCATCACCCCCACCCCCATCCTCTGGGTTCCCCCCAGAAATCACAGTAGCACGTCCCCAGCTTTCTCTGGCACTCCTCTACATTGCACTCCAGTCCAATTGGACTCTGGGCAGCCAGCACAGGCAGGGTCAAGGGGTAACTTCTGTGTCCTGTGGCACCACCACCTTGGCCTGAGCAAGAGAACTCCACTCTCTTACCACCACCACCCAGCCCTGAGCCCCTAGGCAAGCCCCCGTGTTAGAAATAAAGAGACCAGAATTCTCCTTCTGGCCCAGAGGATCCAGAGAATAACCACTAGAACCCATAGCTGCCTCATGGAAACCCTGCAGCAGGATGGCTGGGCAAGATAGACAGACATTGGGGGAAACTGCCCTTCCCCACCTGGGCACATTTGGAGTCCCTCCTCTGAGTCCCAGACCTTGGGAACTGAGCATGTGAAATCATCCTCTTTCTTGCATCATACATGTTCACATTGCTGCCCCCTTACCCCTACCTCAAGCCACCACAGACAGATGGTGAAACCCGAGCTGAGGGGGGGGACCTCCACCCCTGCAGGGGCCTGATGGGTAGCACAGCTGGCCAATCCTAAGGCTCAGTGGGAAGGTCTGCTGGTTGACTTCTAGGTGGGGGAGCCCCAGGCAGCTGGCTTTAAAGAGGCAGTAGCCAGTCATGAACTCTGAGGGTCAAACCTAGCTAACCATCGGACAATCCACTTTCAGCTTTCCTGAGGCCCAGGCCATAGAAGTGGCCCTACCCTTTGTCGAGGGTAGCTGTGGCACTGACATCCACCACTGCTGAGCCTTCATTGGCTCCAAAGCAATCAAAATCAGTAGAAGAGAAACTGCCATCTTGGGGTACTGACCCAGGACAATCCACCCGGAGCATGGGGCTCCCTAATGTCCAGCTCTGGCTGGTGCTGCTGTGGGCACTAGTGTGGGTACAGGGCACAGGATCTGCATGCCCATCCTGTGGGGGCCCAGCACTGGCACTTCAAGCAGAACGAGCTCTGGTCCTGGAGCTAGCCAAGCAACAAATCCTGAAGGGCCTGCACCTGACCAGTCGTCCCAAAATAACTCATCCTCCACCCCAGGCAGCATTGACCAGAGCCCTCCGGAGACTACAGCCTGGGACTACAGCTCCGAGAAAGGGGGAGGAAGTCATCAGCTTTGCTACCATCACAGGTGGGTGAGGAAAGAGACAGGCAGGAAGCGGATGGGTAAGGGAGGGAGAAGGAAGCCTGACAGGAGGTAGAGGGAGTGGAGTGTGGCAGGAGAAGGAGGAGCTGGGCAGGGAGTGGTTACAAGGACACAGGCAGTCTCTGCTTTTTCTAAAGTCTCTGCTGGGTGTAAGGGAGATCCATTGGAGGCTTGGGGGAGTTTCAAAGGGGAGCTTCATCTCTGCTCACATTTCTCTTTCTTTTTGTTGTCTTTACCGCAGACTCCTCCACCTCAACCTGCAGCTCCATGCTCACTTTCCACCTGTCCACTCTTCAGTCCCACCACCTATACCATGCCCGCCTCTGGCTGCATGTTCTTCCCACCCTTCCCAGCACTCTTCACCTGAAGATCTTCCAATGGAGTCCAGGGAGGAGGCGCCGAGAGTCTCATGCCCTCCTGGCTGAGCACCAAGTAACTACTCCGGGCTGGCATGCCCTGATTCTGCCCTCTGGTGGTTTGAGGGGTGAAGAGTCTGGTGTCGTGAAACTCTGGTTGGACTGCAGACCCTCAGAAGACAACAGCACAGCTGCTACTGGACGATTGAGGCAGCTCCTGGACACAGCAGGACACCATCGGCCCTTCCTGGAGCTTAAGATTCAAGCCAAGGAGCCTGGAGCAGGTCGGACCAAGAGGAGGACCCCCACCTGTGAGCCTGAGACTCCCTTGTGTTGTAGGCGAGACTATTACGTAGACTTCCAAGAACTTGGATGGCGGGACTGGATCCTGCAGCCAGAGGGGTACCAGCTGAATTACTGCAGTGGACAGTGCCCCCCTCATCTGGCTGGCAGCCCCGGCATTGCTGCCTCCTTCCATTCGGCAGTCTTCAACCTCCTCAAAGCCAACAATCCTTGGCCTGCAGGTACCTCTTGCTGTGTACCCACTGCCAGAAGGCCTCTCTCCCTCCTCTACCTCGACCATAATGGCAATGTGGTCAAGACGGATGTGCCAGATATGGTGGTGGAGGCTTGTGGCTGCAGCTAGCAAGAAGACCTGGGGGTTTAGTATGGAGATCAAGTTGGGGGTTCCTAGGAAAAGGGTATCTGTGTCTGGAGGCATCAGGTTTTCTGATCCATACTCCTGCTCAATAGGCTGCCTGGCAATGTGACTGGGTTGGCCGAAATGGAACACAAATGGACTCTCTTGTCCCAGATACTGGCCTATTTCAGGCTGGTTGATGTGTGGAGTGATGGGTAAAGTGTTTCTTATACTGGAGAATCCCCCTCATCCCCTGTGAGAAAATGGCAGGAGATAGTGGGGAGGTAGGGAAGGAGAAGGCAGAGAAAAATTAGTTTCTCCCAAGAATTGAAAGTCCGCAAATAAGGGAAGAAGGAAGTGGAAGGCACAGAAGGCTGGGATGGGGCAAAGACGCTGGCGGAGGACAGGGACTGTTGAGTGCTTCCATTTTTTTTTTTTTTTTTTTTTGAGATTTTTTTGGTCCCTGGGATCGAACTTGAGACCTTCCGTTTGTGAGGCAGGATCTATTAGCTCAGGCTGGCCTCAAACTCTTGATCCTCCTGCCTCAGCCTCTCATGTGCTGGGATGATAAGCATGCACCAGCACCCCCAATTTAAGGGCATTAATTTAAGGGAGGTTCAAGAGGGACATGGGCAAGGTGCCTGGGGAGGGTGTTTAGGAGAGCCCCAGAAAGAAGAGTAAGGGCTGGGGATTTGGTTCAGTGGGAGAGTGCTTGCCTGGCAGGTGTGAGGCCCTGGGTTCAATCCTCAGTGCCAAAAAAAAGATAGAAAGAAAGAAAAAGTTGGGAAAAATGGGTACAGTGCCTAAGAAGCTGTCTGGTTTTCTCTGGGGGACAGAACCACTGGGGAAACAAACATTTATAGTTTCCTAATAAAAACAAGAAAGGGCCCAGAATTTAGCTCAGTGGTTTTGCTGCCTGCTGCTCAAGCACAAGGATCCGAGTTCAATCCCCAGTACCAAAACAAGAAGAAGAAGAAGAAGAAGAAGAAGAAGAAGAAGAAGAAGAAGAAGAAGAAGAAGAAGAAGAAGAAGAAGAAGAAGAAGAAGAAGAAAGAAAATCAACAAGTATCAGTCATGAAGAAAGACTGAAGTGATGGTCTATAGCAATGGTTCTCAAATGTGATCTGTGGATTTCTAGGAGGTCCCTGAGGTCCTTTCAGGGATTTTCATAAGGTCAAAAGCACTTTCATAATAATACTAAAATGCTATTTTCCTTTTACATTCTCATTATCTCAAAATTGTACAATGAAGTTTTCCAGTGTGACACATGATTACATCATCTTTCTAACATCACTGGGGTTTTTTTTGGTTTTTTTGGGTTTTTTGGTACCAGGGATCAAACTCAGGTCCTTGTGCTTTCAAGGCAGGCTGCAGAACCACTGAGCTAAATCCCCAGCCCTCTGACATCACTGTTAATAGAATGTGAACTTGTATATACTTGTTATAATTTTTAAATTTTCTAATATGTTGAATTGATGGATACAAGACACATGCCAAAAAAAAAAATTTCAGTAATTTTAGAGTATAGTGAAGTCTCAAAACCAAAAAGCTAAAGAATTACTGATTTTTTCCTGGCAAGGTGATGTATGCCTGTAATCCCAGCATTTGGGAGGCTGAAGCAGGAGGATTGCCATGTGTTTGAGACCAGCCTGGGCTCCATACTGAGTTCAAGTCCAGCCTGGATTATATATCGTGATCCTGTCTCAAGAAACAAAGAAACAGAAAGAAAGAAAAAAAAGAATTATTAATCTATATTGTGTTCCAAAAGAGCTTTCCTGGAAGAAGGGGGAAGTAGCTGAGCAGAAACATATAAGAAACATATACAGTGTCCTTTCTTTTTCATTGACTGGACCTGACTGAGTTGGGTCCCTGACCTTCTCAGTATAACTACTCTGAGTCAGTCATGTGGGGACGGAGGCTCAAATGTGGCTCTTATCTGTCTCCATCCCCACAGTCACTACCTATATTTGTAGGACTCCAGATCTGCCCCTAGCTTCATCTTTTCCCTCTTTGATGCTTAGAGTGAATACTTAACCCATTGACCTTCCAGGTCTGAGGAAATGTCCTTGGAAGCAGAGCGAGGATGTGGGAGGTCTAGCTGAGAGGCGACAGAAAGGCGAAGGGACTCCTTTCTCTCACCCACCTGTCTCTTTTTTCTTTTTTTCTTTTTTTGGTACCAGGGATCGAACTCAGGACCTTTCCCTCGCGAGGCAGGCGCCGGAACCACTGAGCTAAATCCCGGGTCCCTGAAATAGTTGCCCCGCCCCTGCATCTGGTCACCAAAGCAACACAAACCAAAGGGAAAGTGCACTCCCCCTTTGCACTACCTCTGGGTGCTAGGAGCCTCCTCGAATGTACCCCCCTGCTTCTATGGGCTCACGCTTTCTCCTCCCTGAGATCCTAACTGAGCTTTGGTGCGGGACCTCTCAGGGTTCCTTCTTCAGCTGCCTAATCTCCCGCACTCCATCGGACTCCAAGAAAGTGTCATGTGTGAGGATGGCCAGCAGAGAGAGCAAAAAGCCTTAAAGAGCGGAAAGAGGGCAGTAGAGAGGTACGGCGGTAGCCTCAGTCTTCAGAATGAGCCGGGTTTCGCGGGAAAGGTGCTTCAGACCCCCGGCTTCTTAGTGACCTTGTGAACACACATCCTACACTCAGAGCTTTAGTCACTGCACCTCTTTTTTAATGCTCTGTAGACTCCCCAACCTTCCCCCACAGCCATAAACCCCTGAATTCAGTTTGCCCAAACACCAGCTATGTCCCAACCTTAAATTCCATCCAAAGGGAAAAGGCTGGCCAACAAACCAGAGTGATGGAAGCGCAGTTAATACGAAAGTCGGCGATCCTACCTTCAATGTTATCTTTCTCGGGTGAACTTCTCCCCCTCCCTTCCTCGCCCCGAAGTATTTTTCTGGATGCTTTCCTGGCTCTGGTTCAGGGCCTCTTCGTTGATAGCCAATCCAGCGAATTCCATTCCGGGATTTACTGCCCACCAACACAGCGTGTTGGGGGGAGGCAGTATAGAGTCCCTCAAGGGAGGGGGTGGATCCTGGGGGTCCTGGGGGTGCAATAAGCCCGGCACCCCCTCTCTCGCTTCCAGCCACCCCACCTCATCTTCCAGTACGGCCAGAGGGAGGAAAATAGGAGGGAGGTGAGGGGCGAGCGGGAAGAGCGGCGGCGCGCCCAGCGGCCAGAGCGAGAAAAAGTTTTTGCAAAAGGAAAAAAAAGTTTGCGCTTCTCGCGGGTGGTCCCGGCTTGCGGCCCGGCGGGCTGGGTCGGCGGGAGGGCTGGGGGCCAGGTTGGGGGGGTGGGGTGGCACTGAGGCGGCTTGCCGTGGCCCTGTGGGCCCCCCCTCCCCACCGCACACCCCCCAGCCCAGACTCCAGCCCTGGACCGCGCATCCCCAGCTTTGCGCCCAGACGGAGGTGAGAAGGGGGGCGGGCGGGGGACCACCTGGGAGCGGTGGGGGAGGGGGGCAGAGGGGATGCTCTGCTGCGCGGGACTCATCCTAGCCTGAAGGGAGACCTGGGGCTCAGGAAAAATGGGGTGGGAGACAATGGGCGAGATGTTAGAAAGTTTGGAGAATTTTTTCGTTTGTGACTCCTTTTCTCTCTATCTCCTTTTTCTTCTGACAGTCTGTGTGTCTGTCTCAGGCATTCGTGGGTCTCTTTGTCTGTCTCCACTTCTCCCACACATTAGAACATCTCTTTTTCCTGAGGTTGAGATGAAGAGGCTATTGGGATGGCCAGCTGGAGGTCTGCATAGTAGAGAGGGAACTTCAGGTGCGTCTCTGAACGCGGGGCAGAAGACGTCAGTGGCTCTGAGAGGAGGGAACCCACTGCCGGGGGGGGGGGTCTGTAGGTGGGGTGGAGACTGGCTGTGTAAGAGGCAGTAACACCACTGGAGGCCGGTTAGGTCGGACACTTGACTGTCTTGTGACAGTTGTGCCAGCGGATGCTTGCGTTTTGGGGGAAAGGAGTGCACTCGGGTCTAGGAAGAGGGCTGGAGGGGCTGTCCAAGGTGGAGGTTAGGCCTTAGAAAAACCCTGAGTCCCAAGGAATTTTGGACTCCTGAGTCCCAAGGACAGGGCGTTAAGGAGGCGCTGGGGAGACCTTGTCTTGACCCTCTGACCTCAGGACCACCAGGGCAGCTGGAGCCAGCCGCCGGGAGACCCCTACCGGGGCTGGGCAGGACCATCGACCACTACCAGCCTGTGTATCCCCGTTGCCCCCCCCCCGCCCAAACGGGAGCTGGAGACCGAGGCCCCTCCTCTGGCTCAGACCACCCTGCCTGCCCTTGCTCCCCACTTTGAAGCTTCTTTCAGGACCCATGACTCCGAAACAATCGGCCCTGGGCAGCTAGCTTTGGGGACAGAATTAGGGAAAGATAAGGTTTTAGGGGACTGGAGAATTGGGGTCTTTATGGGATAGCTCTTTCCATCCAGTAGAGGGAGAAGGCTGGGAGGCTTCCTGGGGGAGACGTAAGGGCAGAAATGAGTGTGGATTTCTCTAGGGGCGGGGTCCAGACCCCCCCCCATTATCTCCGCGGCATCCCCGCACGGCGACTCAGACCCCGCCCTTGACGTCACTAGGGGGTTCCCGGGGGTCTGGAGGGGTTAACCCTGAGGAAGCCGGCTGGGATACCCAAGAACCTAAGATGTCTTCAAGGTGTCTTCCTTTTCCTCAAGTACACCTTTATTTATCCCGGCACCTTCTCTCCCTATAGTTTCTGAATTCTTTTTTTCCACCCCACCATCGGGACCCCCGCTTTCCGACAGAGCCCCCTAGGGCTCCACTGACTGCTTTCTGGGTGCGCTGAGAGGAGGAGGAAGAGGAGGGGGAGGCAGAGGAGGAGGGAAGAATGTGTCCCGCCCCCCCGCCTCCCCCCCACTACTGCTCGCTCGACTGGGCTCCCGGGGCGGGCGGGGGAAGCCGAGCAGTCTGCAGCCAGAGCCTGCGGCGGCGACTTGGGTGGGCCGAGGAGGCACGGGGGCGGGGAAGGCGGGACCAGGAGAGGGGGCGGGGCCGACTCCTGGGAGTCGGGGAGCGGGGGTACCGGGAGGACTCTAGAAAATAGGAAGACACCGAGGATGACTCAGGGCTCCGGCAGGGGTGCCCTAGGGCCTCCTGCTTCATCCCGCACTCTCACCCATGCCCAGAAAAAGTTCACTGAAGCTTGAAAAGTTAGCGATGTTTTCCTTTTATTAGTGTAGAGGGGAGACGTGGGTGGGCTGTGGTACGCGTAGGCAAAGAGCGTTGTCACCCCATTTCCATCGCGGCTCTCCAGCGGCCGGGCAGTGGGGCAGGATGGTAACAGAGTATGCACGTTTGGGGGAGTCTCTCTAGTGTTGGGGGTCGTGTGCGAGTTCTCCTTACCCCGAGTGAGTCATAGAGGAAGGAGGCAGAGGAGTGCCCCCCCCAGCCAGCTGCCAGCCAGCTGTGCCCCCCCCATTAGTGCCAAGGTCGAGTTGGGAGGTCTTGGATGCGGGATCTGGATCTCGGCTGGAACAGGAGGAGTTAAGGAGGGAACAGCCCAGGCTACGGGGCTCGGGCTGGGTCGTAGGGTACGGATTCCGCTCCCCATTTTACCCCGCCCTCACCCTAAGCCCCAGCGTCCCAGGATCACCCACCGCGCCGGCCGGCCCGCTCCTGGTCGTTCTTCACCCCACCCCGCCCCACCCCACCCTCGCTCCCGGGAGACCGGAAAACCCGGGATGGAGTAGAAACTGGAGTTTGAGGAGAGAAGAGCACCACCCTTTCCTTCCTCCCTACTCCTTTCTAATGGGTGATGACTTTTTCATTCTCTTAAAGCGTTCCCTAACTGTCCCTTCCCTGTTTCCCCAAAACAAACTAAGAGTTTGACGGGCCAAGATCCAAATGACCCCAGAATGACATCAGCTTCCATCCTTTCTACCCAATAGGTCCACAGGTTCCCCTCAGAAACTTTACTCCTACACACAATTTTTTGTCTAAAAGAAGAGTGGGCAGATAGATCCTTTGGGCTCCTTTCTGGCCCCACCAGCCTGTCTGGACTGTGGCGAGGGCTCCCTCTGCTGAACACTGAAGAGATTGCAGATGGGCTGTCCCTGGGCTGGGGCAAGAGCAGGAAAAGGACGGGAGCTCGCACTGAGCGGCCCAGCTCCTGAAACCGGACCCTCCACTGAAGTTTGCCCAGCACACTCCTAGCCGGCCCATGGCTGGAGCAAGAAGTAGAGGGCCCATGGCATCACAATCGCCTAAAATTTGTATTGGCTCATGTGGACAGTTAACATCTCTCTACACACATAAAAGCACAATCACTTACACAAGACTGCCCAAGCAAGGCTACTCCCCAGTTCCTAAAAAGATTCCCCAAGACTGGCTGAACGTGATGTCATGTCATGTTCCTGTAGTCCCAGCACACCAAGAGGATGAGGCCAGTGGAGTGCAAATTCAAGCCTAGCCTGGGCAACTTAGTGAAACTTGTCTCAAAAATTTTTTTAAATGTGGGGGGAGGGGATTTGCTGGGGATATAGTTCATTGTGAAGACCCTGGGTTCAAATTCCACTACCAAAAAGCAAAACAAAACAAGAGATCATCTACAAGACTGCCTCTACCTCTTTGGAATGTTTGTTCTTACCCTCTCTGACAGAGTGATGGTCTTTGCAACTTGATTCCCATGGCTGATGTCCTAAAGAGGCTGGGGGCACAGGGGACATGATGGCCAGGATTCTGTGCCTTAGACTGTCACTCGGTCTTCCCTGTTTCCCTCTATCTTTATGACTTGTAGACCTGCTTTCCCCTTCTGCAGTGTCCACACACATTCCTCTGGGACGCCATGTTCAACTCCATGACGCCACCGCCTGTCAGTAGCTATGGTGAACCGTGCTGTCTCCGACCCCTCCCCAGCCAAGGGACCCCCAGCATGGGGACAGAAGGTCAGTGCATTTATCAGTCCCTGGGCTATGAAGATTCGGTAGCTTTCTCGTCCAGCTCCATTCCTACCCCGTGCTAGTTTGCCATCTATAGGAGGATTTGAGGCCCCATGTCATATGGCCTCGGAATCTGGGATCAGGTCTTGGTTGAGGTTTCAAGGTGAGGCCTAGCTATCTTCCATCCCCATCCCCCACTCCAGCCATCTCTCTTTTCTAGGTCTATCTGGTCTGCCCTTCTGCCACCAAGCCAACCTCATGTCCGGCCCCCACAGTTATGGGCCAGCCAGAGAAACCAACAACTGCACTGAGGGTGAGGCCTCAAGCACACCTCTTTCATCTCTGCCCCTCTAGGATTTGTTCTGAAGAAGAAAGGGGGGGGGCTGGGTAGGGATTTAACTTGGAGGAAGAAATGCTCACAGATGTAAGGAGCAGAGAATAATGATGAGGCCAGAGATGAGATCAGTAGGGCAAGGCAGAGTCAAGTATCATTTTTCGCTGAGGGTCAGGACCCACAGGTTGGGTGCATAGAGACATGGTCCTCTATCATATCTCCTGTGTGTCCTGCTCCAGGGCCACTCTTTCCTCCTCCCCGGAGTACAGTCAAGCTGACCAAGAAGCGAGCACTTTCCATCTCACCTCTGTCAGATGCCAGCCTGGACCTGCAGACAGTCATCCGCACCTCGCCCAGCTCCCTTGTGGCCTTTATCAACTCACGCTGCACATCTCCAGGAGGCTCCTATGGCCATCTCTCCATTGGCACCATGAGGTGCAGGCAGCCCTAGGCTTAAAAGCCCCTAAACTCCCTATTGAAACCTATTAAAAGCCTTAAGCCTGACAAACCCCCAATCCTTATCACTTCAAAGGCACTGAAACTCTCCTCAGAATTTCCCTGGGATTGCCTCAGCCAAGCCTCATATCAAGTCTTCCAGAAGCCCTCCAGATAGTCCAAGGATTCCTGATGCTTTCTCATAGTTTTCACTAATTGTCACCTCTTCTCAGCCCATCTCTAGGATTCCCACCCCAGATGAATCACCAGAAAGGGGCCTCACCTTCCTTTGGGGTCCAGCCCTGTGGTCCTCATGACTCCACCCGGGTTGGGATGATGTCACATCCTCAGTCCCGGGGACCACTCCCAACTTGCCAGGTGAGAGTCCCTATTTTGCTGTCTGATTTCCTCCAGCTCAGAGTAGGTGGGTGGTGGACTTTTCAGGAGAGAGGTCTAAGGAGTACAGGAGACATGGGTGCTGGGGGCTTTCTCCTTGGGGTTGACTTGGACTCTTCCATGTGAGATCCCATCTTTTGCCCTGTCCACTCACCAGCACAGTCCTAGGAGGAAGTTCTTTCCACAGCTAGGGATTCTGCTGCCTGGGTGGGGCACTTGGGGCAGAAAGACCTGGCTGGGTTTCCTCTTCCTTCTGCCTACTTCTACCCTCATCGATTTCACCTCTCCCCCTGGGGAAGCTGAAGTCAGAATTGGACTTGCTGGTTGGCAAGTGCCAGGAGGAATCCTTGGAAGATGATATGTCCAGCCCCAACTCCACAGGCACACAGGTAAGGGAAGGGGTGGGGCCTTATCTTTGGGACCTGGGAAGAATAAAAGCTGTGACCCTAAGATTGCCTTTCCTGCTCTAGGATCCCCTATTGGGGATGCTGGATGGGCGAGAGGACCTGGAGAGAGAGGAGAAGCCTGAGCCTGAGTCTGTGTATGAAACTGACTGCCGCTGGGATGGCTGCAGCCAAGAATTTGACTCCCAAGAGCAGCTAGTACATGTGAGCCCCAGGGTGTAACAGGAATGGCTGGCTGGACCCTGTAGGAGACCCTGAGTGGGACATTGTAGATTTTGGCCGAGGGCAGGAGTCTGAGGATATTGAAATCAGAGGTTTAGTGCTCTGGTATGTAGGCAAAAGCTCAGAAAGCTGTAGCTTTGCTTTGCAGAGTTGAGACCGAAACATGTGGGATATATGTTTCTTCCCCCATGAGGTAGAGTTGAAAAGAAGCATAGGGGAACCAGGGGGGTTCTGTTCTGGGTTTGCAGGGATAGGGACCTTGGAGAGCCTTTTCGTCTTCTCCTTTAGCACATCAACAGCGAGCACATCCATGGGGAGCGGAAGGAGTTTGTGTGCCACTGGGGGGGCTGCTCCAGGGAGCTGAGGCCCTTCAAAGCCCAGTACATGCTGGTGGTGCACATGCGTAGACACACGGGCGAGAAGCCACACAAGTGCACGGTGAGACACCCGTTCCCAAGCCCAGAGTTCCTCCCTAAATTGGTTTCCCATCAAGGTAGGATCCAAAGCAGACTTTTGCATTCATAGGTCCCTTCCTCTACAAACAAATATTAAAAATCTTAATGCTGGGCATGGTGAAATATTAAAAATAATACCAGAGGCCCTAAGGAGCTTTCCTATCAATAAATATCTTCCTACTTTAAAATAATAATAATAATACCAGAGGCCCAGGGATTTAGCTCAGTGGTTCCATCGCCTGCCTCAAAAGCCCAAGGTCCAGAGTTCAATCCCTGGTGCCTCCCCCCAAAAAATACCAGGGACACTCAAGAGGCTGAGGCAGGAGGATTGTGAGTAGTTCAAGGCCAGCCTGGACTACATAGTGAGACCCTTCCTCAAAAAAAAAAGCCAGGATTGGTGGCATGCACCTGTAATCCCAGCACTCTGAGAGGCTGAGGCAGGAGGATGCAAGTTTCAGCCCAGCCTGGAAAATTTAGCAACTTAGTAAGACCCTGTCTCAAAATAAATTAGAAAGGGTTTTGGATGTAGCTTAGTGTGATGGCCCTGGATTCAATCCTCAGTATTGCAATAACAACAATAAAATCTTATTTATAACTATGTTGATCATTTAAAAAGATGAACATATTAATACATGTTAAGACATTTTCTTAGACCTGAAAGTTCATCTTTTTTCCTTGATTTTAAAATAAATTCATTTATGTTTGTGGGTCCCTTAATGTATTGTGGGTCCTCGGTACTCTGCCTTCCACGCTTTGAAGTGGATAAGCCCTGCTCAAGGATACAAGACACTTGCATAGGCCTTTTCCCAGGTGACCCTATTCTCTGCCAGTCTAAGATTCCCAGGTAAGGAGACCTGCTCTGGCCTGACCATGAGGTACTCATTCCCCAGCACCACACTCCTGATGGTAGAGTGCCTCCAGTTGCTTCTCTTCCTCCACTTTCACCTGCCTTTGTCCCCCAATTTTGAGTATTCTCCTGAGCCCCAGTGCCCTCCCATGCTGAGTTATATTTTCTGATATATGTCCCTTTTAAGATTTAGGGTTCCTTTAATCTTCATGTGCTTCTGTCTGAGAGCTGTCATTTGACCCATCTATGTCCCCTAGTTTGAAGGGTGTCGGAAGTCATATTCACGCCTTGAAAATCTGAAGACACACCTGCGGTCACACACGGGTGAGAAGCCATACATGTGTGAGCACGAGGGCTGCAGTAAAGCCTTCAGCAATGCCAGCGACCGTGCCAAGCACCAGAATCGGACCCATTCCAATGAGGTGAATGCCCCAACTAAGAGATCCTCCCCACTTGAGAAGCCACCTATTGGGGAGATTCCCCCATAGAAAAATCCATAGCACCCACTCCACAGAGGTGAGTTCCCCCACTTATGTAATTCATCCAGGATCACCTTTTTGAAACCAAAAAATTGCCACTTGCCACTAACCAGCCAGGGGCCAATTTAAAACAGACCTGGTCTAGTGGAGACCTCTGATCCCTTCAAGCCCAGAATTTATGAGGCCCCATAGCCACCTTTGTCTTTCCTAGGCTTGGGTCATTAAGGCTCTCATACTTGACTCCCACCAGCCCCCTTCATCCTTTGGATGCTGTGTCCTTGCTCCCCTACTCATTGCCACTTTCTCCCATTCCTCCTGCGTTCTTCCACTTTGATCCCTTGGCCTTCTGTCTCCACTCCCTACTCCACAGAAGCCATATGTATGTAAGCTCCCTGGCTGTACCAAACGCTACACAGACCCCAGCTCACTCCGAAAACATGTCAAGACAGTGCATGGTCCTGACGCCCATGTGACCAAGCGGCATCGAGGGGACGGGCCTTTGCCCCGGGCACCATCCCTTTCTACAGTGGAGCCCAAGAGGGAGCGGGAAGGAGACCCCATCAGGGAAGAGAGCAGACTGACTGTGCCAGAGGGTGCCATGGTGAGCTGGCATGGGCAGTGTTGCCTCTAAGCTTCCCCAGCCTGCTCTGCTGACATCTTTCTAGCCCCATCCTACTCATCCTCTTCTATGTAAGTTGCTCTTCTGTCTCTTCAGGCCAGTCTGCCCGTCTTTTGTCACAGTGTTGCTCCTTGGCCACCCCCAAAATCTTGCGATTTAGAACTGTGAATTATTTAACTGATTCAACAAACTTACTTCTCAATAGCTCTTAATATATTGTTCCTAGCTTTATTTATTTATTTATTTATTTATTTATTTATTTTTTGAGACTGGGTCTTGCTATGTAGTTTAGGCTGGCCTTGAACTCAAAGTGATCCTCCTCCCTTCAGCCTCACAAGCACTGGCATTACACGCATGCACCACTATGCCTGGCTTGTTCTAAGCCTATTACATGTAAAATGTCACATATTCCTCAAGACAATTTCATGGGAAAGGAGCTTACTCCTCATTTTCAGGTTAGGAAACTCAGGTATAAAGAAACTGCCCAGGCCAGGGATTTAGCTCAGTGGTTCCGGCGCCTGCCTCGCAAGCGCAAGGTCCCGAGTTCGATCCCTGGTACCAAAAAATAAAATAAAATAAAATAAAATAAAAAAGAAACTGCCCAAGGTCATAGGACTGAGCAAGAATTTGTGGCCTGGCAGTCTGTGTTCCAGCCTGGGCTCTTCTAAAACATCTCTCTTCTGATTTGTTCCAGTCTCTCACCTGCTCAGCCTTTTCTACACTTGTTGTGGCTTCTTTCGGCCCCAGCAGTCACTGAGACACATGCTTCAGCCATTCACCAAGTTGCAGGGGCTGGGAGGAAGAACAAGGGTGCCACCCTCAGTCCTCATCTTCCCCACAGAAGCCACAGCCGAGTCCTGGGGCACAGTCTTCCTGCAGCAGTGACCACTCACCAGCTGGCAGCGCAGCCAATACAGACAGTGGCGTGGAAATGACAGGCAATGCTGGGGGCAGCACCGAGGACCTGTCCAGCTTAGATGAAGGCCCTTGCATTGCTGGCACTGGACTCTCCACTCTCCGCCGCCTTGAGAACCTCAGACTGGACCAATTGCATCAACTCCGGCCAGTAGGGCCCCGGGGTCTCAAACTGCCCAGCCTGACCCATACTGGTGAGACCCGGGTATAGGAGGAGTTGCTGGGCTGAGATCTGGAACTTCCCTGAGGTTGGGAGGAGGAAGTCACCTTCATGGCAGCCTTCAGGGCTGCCACCTTTATATAATTAGAGAAAGGTCCCCTTCCTCAAGGCACTTTTCCTCCTATCTATCAGAAAGCTGTGGCATACAAATATAGAAAGCCTATGATGTGGATGCTGTCCCCTAGAATTGTGCAAATTACAACCTGTATGACTGTTCACAGCATCCCTGAATCTCTGGTGATCTAAAAGCAGAATAGACATGAGAGAAGTAGGAGACCGAATTGAGTAGTTAGGGTTAAAGAGCCTAGGACTCCAGGCCAAGACTATTCCATGAGGGAGGAAAGATGCAGGAGGCCCCTCTGACTTCTTTGCTTTTTTTCCCTGTCACTTACAGGCACCACTGTGTCCCGCCGTCTGGGCCCCCCAGTCTCTCTTGACCGTCGCAGCAGCAGCTCGAGCAGCATCAGCTCTGCCTATACTGTCAGCCGCCGCTCCTCCCTCGCCTCTCCTTTCCCTCCTGGGTCCCCACCAGAGAATGGGGCCTCCTCCCTGCCTAGCCTCATGCCTCCCCAGCACTACCTGCTCCGGGCAAGATATGCTTCAGCCAGAGCAGGTGGTACCCCACCCACCACAGCACCCAGCCTGGATTGGATGGGGAGTCTTCCTGCACCTCCTTGGAGAACCCGAGCTGAGTATCCAGGATACAACCCCAATGCAGGAGTCATGCGGAGGGCCAGTGATCCAGCCCGGGCTGCTGACCGCCCTGCTCCTACCAGAGTCCAGAGGTTCAAGAGTCTGGGCTGTGTCCACACATCCCCTTCTGTAACAGGGGGGGGACGGAATTTTGATCCCCATCTCCCAAACTCTGTCTATTCACCACAGCCCCCCAGCATCACTGAGAATGTTGCCATGGATACTAGAGGGCTACGGGAGGAGCCAGAGGTTGGGGCTTCTGTTATGGGCAGCACCCTGAACCCCTATATGGACTTCTCATCTGCTGATACTCTGGGATATGGGGGAACTGAAGGATCAGCAGCTGAGCCTTATGGAGCTAGGGGTCCAGGGTCTCTGCCTCTTGGGCCTGGCCCACCCAACAACTACAGCCCTAGCCCCTGTCCCCAACAGGTCTCCTATCCTGGCCCTACCCCAGAAACATGGGGCGAGTTCCCTTCCCACTCTGGGCTGTACCCAGGCTCCAAGGTCACAGGTGGAGCCTATAGCCAGTGTCCTCGACTTGAACATTATGGACAAGTGCAGGTCAAGCCCGAGCAAGGGTGCCCAGTGGGGTCTGACTCAACAGGACTGGCACCCTGCCTCAATGCACACCCTAGTGAGGAACCCCCATGCCCACAGCCTCCATTCTCCCACTATCCCCAGCCTCCTCCCGCTCAATATCCCCAGTCAGGTTCCTACCCTCAGCCACCCCCTGATTATCTTCCTTCAGAACCCAGGACCAGCCTGGATTTTGATTCCCCTGCTCATTCTACAGGACAGTTCAAGGCCCAACTAGTGTGTAATTATGTTCAGTCTCAGCAGGAGCTGCTCTGGGAGGGTTCGGGCAGGAGAGAGGCCCCAGTCCAGGAACTTCCCTACCAGAATCCCAAGTTTCTGGGGAGCTCCCAGGTTAGCCCAACCCCTGCCAAAGCCCCAGTGCCCACATATGGACCTGGATTTGCACCCAGCTTGCCCAATAACAAGTCAGGGTCTTATCCTACCCCTTCACCATGCCATGAAAGTTTTGCAGTGGGAGCAAACAGGGCTTCCCATAGGGCAGTGGCACCACCCCGGCTTCTGCCTCCATTACCTACTTGCTATGGGCCCCTCAAGGCAGGAGGTGCCAACCCCAGCTGTGGCCATCCCGAGGTGGGAAGGCTGGGAGGGGGTCCTGCCTTGTACCCTCCTCCAGAAGGGCAGGTGTGTAATCCTCTGGACTCTCTTGATCTTGACAACACTCAGCTGGACTTTGTGGCAATTCTGGATGAGGCACAGGGGCTGAGTCCTCCCCCTTCCCATGATCAGGGGGATACCTCTGAACATACCCCACCTCCCTCTGGGCCCCTCAACATGGCTGTGGGTAACATGAGTGTCTTACTGGGATCCCTACCTGGGGAGACACAATTCCTCAACTCTAGTGCCTGAAGAGGGGAATCTCATCCATCAGATCTGTATTTCCTAAAGGGTTTCCATCCCTCCAGAGGAGTCAGGGAGAGGAGCCATAGCCCTCTGCATAAGATGCTCCAGGGATGAGACAGAAGGGCTGGGGCAATATTTAGTCTGTATATGTTTTGGGGAAGAACTTGATAATGACACTGTTTCCTGATAATAAAGGAAGTGCATCAGAAAGAACTGCTTCATGTGTTATCTCAGGAGAGGAATAAGAAGTGGAGGTTCAACCTCCAACTTACCTCTTCAGAGAGTTCCCCCTACCAGATCCTAACCCCTCACATCAGACCCAGGAAGATGGACAATGTAATTTGGGAGACAGGGTTTATAGGAATGTTCTTAAAACAACATCCTGCTTCCCACCCCAAAGTCATCCAACAGATCCTTAGACAGCATTTCCTCTTCTTTTCCGGAGTCAGGGGAAGAGGCTGGTGAAGTCAGTGAGCATCAGCTGGACCAGCTGCCCAGGGTAGAGTGCATGAGCTGCTGGGTCAGACGTCTCCTGCTCTGGCCGAAACAGGGTTGGTCCAAACACTATCCCCAGGTTGTGGGGGGTCATGCGGTTCTTATCTGAGTGTTCTATCACCCTGGAGGCAAAGGCCAAGGGAAGAGGAAATAAGGCAGCAGCTTGTCACTTCAATCTAACTTTAAAGAGTTCTAAAAGCTTATTCTGAGCTCCCTGTATGTCTGAAGGAACCAAGGACAAAGCCTCAAGGGGAACAGAGATGGACCAGTGCAGATACCTGCAGAAAATAATTGCTGGATTCCCTATTTCAGGGATGGCTCCTGGAGTCCTCTCTGCGTTTGATTTGGGAAGTTTTGAGTCAGATGGACATCCCCTTTCAGAAGGGGATAAGCCTAGGCTTAGCTCAGCCAACAAGTATCACCACTGTCCCAATGGGAGGCCAAAGCAGAGGGAAGGAAGAGGCAAGATTTTCCTTATTTCTCTCAGCATTCCTGGACTTGTCTTGGTTCCATCTCCCATTTGATAATGAGCTATGCAAAGGCTTTGACAGAAGTCTCCTGCCCTCTAAACTTAGATGTTTCTTTATTTCTGCCCACCTCAACAGAGTCCCAGGCACCCTCCCCAGAATGGAAAAAAGAGGTGTAGTTTTTCTTACCTGCATAGATGCTCCAGGAGGTACCGTAGGGTGTCACAATTGGGCTTTGGCATTGACTCTACTAATCCTTGTATTTGAGAAAGGCGCTCCTCTGATTTGGAGAGAGCTAGAGAGAGAATAATGGGTATGGGTTAGGGAAACTACTAGGACAGGGTGAGTAAATTCATTACTCTTTTCCCATGTCCATCGAAGATGTCATTAATCTAGCACATCTTTTTTTTTTGTTACTGGGGATCGAACTCAGAATCTTGCGCTTGCAAGGCAGGTGCTGGAACCACTGAGCTAAATCCCCAGCCCAGCCTTTTTTTTTTGGTACTGGAGGTTGTACCCGGGACCTTGTGCATGCTAAGCATGCAGTTTACTACTAAGCTACACTCCCAACCCCCAGCTTTATTTTTCACACAGCCAAATTACAGCTTCAGAATCTTTTTAACTCAGCCCTCTAAATGTTCACCAAAACAGCACAGCATGATGGTACAGGCTTGTAATCCCAGCACTCTGGGAGGCTGAGGCAGGAGGATTGAGACTTTCAAGTCAGCCTGGGCTACATAGTAGCCTATCTCAAAAAAAAAAAAAAAAAATCACAAAAAACAACACCCCCCCACCCAAGCTCGAGTTAGAATATGAGTTTTTTCATGTGATCAGGATGGAAGGGAATCTCTATTCTTCACTAGTCATGTACCCCATATCAAAGGTGTCCAACCCTTACCAAGGGCAGCACGAAAATGAGGCAGCAGCTGTGGAGGCACCACAGGCTGGGGCAGCTCTCGGAGAAAAAGCTTTAGGGCTCCAGTGACCACATGAATGTCATCCCATTCAGCACTGTCCAAATCTAATCGGCCTTCTAGAGGGAAAAGGAGGTTCAATGGGTTCAAGACTCATGAATGGGCCAGAGAAATCCAGGAGAGGTCAGAAGCTCTGGGGAAATCCAATCAAAGCAGACCACAGGCAGGCCATGAGAGTCCACAGGGGGACAAGATAGCAAAGGTGGGGATGGGACAACTTTCCCAGGAACAAGACATGGGGGAACCCATGGGATCAAGGAGGGTACAGCAAAATTTTAGGGCTACTTTCATGTAAGTACCTTGTCCTGGCTGTTCTGGGAACATATACCTCCCATCAGAGGTGACCGCTCGCTCTGCAACATGCGTAAGAGATGAGGCTCTAAGTCATGCAGTTCCAGGCAGAAATATGTTCCAGCCCCTCACCCAGAACCACCCCCAGTTCAGAGGCATGGAATTTTTTTTTGGTACTGGGAATCGAACTCAGGACTTTGTGCTTGCAAGGCAGGCAGTGGAACCAATGAGCTAAATCCCAGGCCCAAAAGGCATGGAATTCTTAGTACCACCACTCACTCACAATCCTTCTCACCTCTGTCCACCAGAAAACGAAGTTTTTGGACTACTGCCAAGTTCCCGCTCACCCGGTAAATGCCATCAACATCTAGACCTAGGAGACCAGGCAGGGAGCAGATAAAGATCCCTGTTCTAAAGTGTGTGTGCTGAGGGACAGACACTAAGGGATGGAGGGAGGGAAATGGTGGTAGGAAGACAGTGCTGGAGAGGCAGCTTGTTGAAAGGGAGGGATTCTGGAGTCTCTGGGAAAATGACCTCTTTTATCCACAGCAGCAATGCAGAGACGCACAAAGCTGGGCACTGTGTCTCCTTCCCGCTGGCACAGTGATTCCAGCTGGCAGCCGAACACTTGATCTGGGGAGGAAGAGTAAGGTGGGACAGGCTAGTGTCAGTTCATCCAGAGAAGCTCTTCCTGCACAGGTCTTTACCCCCAGTGCCATGGCCTTCCTGCTGCTTGTGCCCCACCTGAGCAAGGAGGCATCCTCCTGCCCCTCAATAATCAATGGGAGGGCCAGGGATTTAGCTCAGTGTTTCCGCCACCTGCCTTGAAAGCGGAAGGACCCGAGTTCGATCCCCAGTACCAAAAACAAAACAAACAAACAAAAAATAATCAATGGGAGTAGAAAAAGCAAGAGTCTGAGAAGACTGGTGTAGGTATGGGAAGCTCTACTCTGAGCCTCTCTAGTTTTCTTGTCTGTGAAATGGGCTGATACCCAAGTCAGAAATGTGAAAATGCTTGTAAAAACATTAAAATAGCTAGGCATGGTGGAATATGCCTGTAATCCCAGCACTTGGGAGGCTGAGTCAGGAGCACTGCTGTGAGTTCAAGGCCAGCCTGAACTACATGTGAGACCCTGTCTCAAAAAATACCATTAAAACAGGCACAGGTACAAAAGGCAGGCATAAGGCCAGAGCTGGCTCAGACCACCCACCTCGTAGCAGACCCCGCTCCTGAAGGCTTTGCAGAGGAGGTCTCTTGGCAATAAGCCGCTTTAGCTTGTTTCGAACTCGGTTCTGCTCAGTGCCTTCAGGACACCGACCTGTAGGAGGCGGGTACAGCAATTCCAAGCCCAGGAGCGGCGCCGGACCTCCCTCCGCGCCCAAAGCCAGGCCATCCCGGAGCCCGCCCCATACTGGAGCTCCGGCGGCTGCTGAACCGCAGCAGCGGCTTGAGCAGCGGCTCGGACTCCTCTTCCTCATCCTCCTCAGCGCTCAGTTCCGCCAGTTCTGCCGGTCCAGAGCCAGACAGGCGCAGCTCCAGGGGGTTCTCCCGGTCCTGCACCCAGGGAGGCAGGGTGGGCCGGGTAGGAAGTTACAAGAGAGGTCAGAAATCTGCACCCCTTGTTGGACACAAGGAAACCCTAGCTCGCTGTCAGGGTCCCACTTCCTATCTCTCACAGCCCAAGGCTGTATACCGACCGAGACAGCTCTGCTCCCAGAGACCCCGGACTCATATTGTCCCCACCCCACTTCCTCCCAAACTTTCGACCCATCTCACCCACCAGCCGCTCGATGACCGCCCGCAGCCCGCGGTGCCAGGCTCGCAGCTCGCTCTCCTGGTCCGACTGCAGCAGGAACTCGTGGCCAGGGACTGTGCGGATCTGCGGGGGTGCAAGGAAAGGCTTGGGTCAGCAGGGAGGCGCCCCAAAGGCTGGGAGGCCGAGCAAGAGACAGATGCGGGAGTCTGGGGACGCGCGGCAAGGCACTCACGTGCAGGACGTTGCGGCGACTGGACAGGTGGCGGCCGTGCGACAGGGCTGCCCCACGCAGGTCCACGCTACTTTCCGGCCGGCTACCTGCTGGCGCCTGGCCATTAGGGGAGAAACTGAGGTCGCGGAGTTGTTTCCCCCACAGCTTCCCGCTCACCCCGTGGGTTTTGAGGAGGTGGGGGGCTTGATTATTTCTTTTCCTTCTTCCGTGTAGCTCTCCCCACCTCCCCTCAGTCAGCCGCGGCCGGAAGCTCCAACTCACCCAGCCAGAGGAAGGCGCCGTCGTCCGCGGAGGCGGCTCCCGGTAGAACATCAGGCTGTTACCCGCCAACACCACCCAAGCCGGGGCCCAGTTCTTCCTGCGCGGGCGGAGCGGGGCGATCACGGTTGTGAAAAGTCATCGTAGAATTGCCCGCAGCGAGAGCTTCCGCGACACCCGGCTCTACCCTGTGGAATCCGGCAGCCCAAATCTCCTCACCTGAGCTTGCGTCCCCCTTGGGCAATTTTGGTCATGTTGAGCAGGCCCGACTTTTCCACTTCCTGGGAATGGAAGGGAGTCTTATCTGTAAACCACCCCGTGCCGCCCACCGCCTACGACAACTTTCCCTCAGGCATCTCCCAGGAGTGAGGTCCCTTAAAGCTGGGGGTGGGGGAGCTGGATAAAAAAGGATACCCAGAAAGAGGAAGATGTTTTTGAGGAGCAGGAATAGGGGGTGGGGCGGGGAGGCTCTAGGCATTCAAAGGACAGGGAGACTCACATAGGGGTCTTCCAGGAGCTGCGGCAGACCTCGGGGGCGCTGTAAGGCTGGAGGCTGGTCTGAGGGGAGGAGCTGGGAGCTGCATTGGCCTAGGCAGGGTGAACCCTGGGGGAGGGATTGAAGAAACTGGTGGAGGAACTCTCAATTTGAGGGTCCCTGGCTATAGGAGAAAGAAGGGTGCAGATATGGGTGAAAGCAGGGGTGTTATGGGTGTTGAAGGTCTTTTCATAAAAGAGAAAGTGGTAAAATCTAGCTTTTTTCTGCATGTTTTGGGGAGGTAGAAGGGGTCTCACCTGTGAGTCAAGCAGGTCCAGGGTCCCTGTGTCAGATCCCAAGCCCTTTGCCTGAGGTTGCCGGACACCGATGTCCCTATTCAGGGTCTGTGTCCCTTCCATGGAGCCAGGGTTCTAGGTTTAGGGGAAGGGGAGATAAAGCTACATGCAGATGCCACTTCAACTGCTCTCAACACCCTTTTCACAAGTAGCTGCTTCTTTTGATCTGAGAGCCCCAGAGAGAAAACACACTACCTTGGGGTTCAATGGAGAAAGGAGGAGATTGAGGGGGCCATGGGTCAGGCAGGAGGGAAGGTTTCACCTTGTCTTGAGAGCGACTGAGGCGTGGAGGCTTCCAGGACTTGCAGCCGGTCGATGAGTTTATGTAGAAGCAGCGTCCAGAGTTCGGGTCCAGGTGCTGTTCCCAGGCGTCCAGCCTCTGCAACAGGGGGCATGCAGGGTCTGAGGGAGGGGATCGGGGACAGCGGCGAAGGTCCACCAAGTTACTGTACACAGGGGGCTCTGACATGAGAGGCTGGGGTCTTGCCTGTTAGAAAGGGGGAAGAAAGAGGTGATTATTCTGCCCGTACCTCTCCCAGTCTTCTCTCCCCCACACCACCTTCTTCTCCCTCCCCCACCATTTTCTCACCACCAGCTTCTAGACAAGGTGACTCAGGTACAGGGGGACAAACCTCAGTCCCTGGGCCACTTTTGAAAAAACATTGTCTCCCTTACAGTCTTTGCTTTTCTCCTCACTTCCTGTTGCCAACTTCCCTCCTCCCCCACCCCCTCACCACCGCTCTGAGCCGCAGGAAAGGGGAACAGGGTGGGGGTTGGTTAGGGGAGCGCCCCACTCTCACATCCTGCAGGGTAGAAGACAGCTGAGTGAGAGACCCCAGTAGGGGAGTGTGAAGGAGAAGGGGCCATTTTCCAGCCACTAGAAAAAAAGAGAGAGGGGAAAGACTGAGCAAGGGCCTTAAATTAAATCCCCAGAGCGGACTTGTTGGTGTCCAACCTAGCTAGACAGGGCAAAGGAGACACCCTACCCTGAGCTTAGGATCAGAAGGAGGGAAAAGAAGCCTACCCCACTGGCTTTCTTTCAGTCCTTCTGTTGAAACAGGTTCCTTCTCTGCTCCTTCTAGCTACTTGCCTTCCCTTCTCATCTAGTTTGCCTTATGTCCCTCTTTTTCCTCTGTGCTCAGTGCCTTCAAAGACCACTTCAGCCACCTGCCACCACATTTATTCTCCTTTATAACACTTATCAGCACCAGGATCAGTAAGGGTTATCCTATTTAAATTTGTCACCCCCAGGGCAATTCCTTGGGGCAAGGATGTTGTCCTGTTTGCCATTGTGCCTGGACAGGGGCCAGCTATAGTATTTTTTGACTGACTATGCCCAGAAGAAAAGCTGTGGCTTCCCATGTTGGTATTGGCTTCTGTCAATACATCTTCTTCCAAGATAGATCTACTTGGCCTGTCCTGGAGGGGCTTCAGGGGGCTGGGCCTCAAACTGGCAACACTGACACTTCTACACATTTTAGGGGGAAGGGGAGGAGGCTGCTCAGATGTAGCTTGGTGTGCTTGAGACTGGTGCAGCTCCTTCAGGAAGCTATGAAACAGTTTTGGCTCTAGAAACAGAGAAATGGGAGGCTGACAGGTAATCAGAGGTGTGATCCTGGCTGGGTCTTCAAGAAGGTCAGAGGAAAGCTGTGGAAAATGACATGAGACTGGAAGGCTTGGAACTAGGAGGGGGAGGCAATGGAATGGGGTTATCACCACCACAGGGATGGAGGATGAAGGGTGGATCCAAAGGAGATAAGAGAAGGGGGTCAGCAGATGCTAAGAGGAAAGGGATTCTCTCAATAATTTCCCAATGCCAGGGAGACAGGAAAGTGATGGGGGAGGGCTTAGGGCTTACTCACCAGGAGTCCAGAGAGATTGGCTGGTGGTAATAATAGATGGGCTCTGGGAAGAGATAGATTCCTCTGTCATGTAGGCAGCTGGGGCAAAGATAGGTTGAGAGGTAGAGTGTGCTCCCAGGCACCTTGCCAACCACCAGTCTGAATTGGTCTTTCAGAACAGTAGGAACCTGTCACCCTCAGCCAGAGATACCTGCTGGCCATCTGCTGCAGTATAAGAAAAGACATAGAGGGCCCAGAGCTGGGATCCCTGAGAAGGGCTTCGGTGCCCTATCCCTGGACTCCTCCAGGTACTTGGCCACCAGCGACTGGATGTCATTGTGGTTGGCACTGTCACCTGTGGGAAAAAGAGGAGTTGGAGACCCTGAAAGAAATAAGACTGCCTGGCTTCAGGCAGAGGGACATGATTCTAAGAACAGTGTGTGGGGGGAAGGTGAGGACAGGAGCCCCAGGTTAAGAAGAGGGGGTAAAGCAGAGGGCCTGAATGGGAGTCTATGGAGTTTTGGGGTCTGAGAACATTTGGGTGATGTATCTGGTGAGGAATAAATAATGTGAGAAAGGATGTGGTCAGCGGGGCTATGTGGCCAGCAATGCAGGAAATCAGAAGAGATGGCCTAGCTTGGTAATTTTCCTCTAAGTACCTTGTAGGGGCCATCAGAAGATCCAGGGGCAAGAGGAGTTGCTCCTGGGTGCTGGCAGGAGACTGGAACTGGAAGCAAGAAAGAGATGAGGAGGAAGAATCAGGTACAAGGAGAAACTTGGGGAAGGACACAAGAGAAAATGACAAAAAAGTCTGTGACCTTTCATTACATTTGCACAGGCATCAATGTTTCCATTACTGATCACCTTAGACCTAAAGCTGCGTGCTTCCTGTGTAAACAAACATAGAGCCAGAGAAACAGAGAGCCAGAGAAACAGTAATAACAAATGAGAAAGAGAATAGTGGCTGGGAAAAATGCAGAGGGGTTCAGAATTTAAATATCACCCACATCCCAATCTAGAACATTGTTCTGTGAACTGAGAACCTTGATAGGATCTTCTATGCATCAGTCTCTTTGATGGAGGACCCAACTTTAGTGTATGGGTTCAATCATACACACACTCAACAAGGACTGCTTGGACACCTTGAGCAGGGAACAGTTACGCACTAGAGATGAAAGAGGGGAGTGAGCCCTTTTGTTCTTTAAGTTTAGGCTGACATTAACAGAGGACACAATAAACAATTAATTAGTTACAGTGGGTCACAGACTGTGGACAATTTTAAAAGGCCATGACAGACTTCTGGGAAGATGGCAGACTGGTGAACAGCAGAGAAACAGGCTCTCTAAGATTTGATGTCAGACGCTGGAACATAGCAATGTGAGGAAGAAAAGGAGGGAAGTGGTTTCCCAGGAACCAGCAAGAATCTGAAGCAAGAATTGAAGTCCATGGTGAGAGTGAAGAGAGAGACCTCAAGGCATTAGAAGGAGGTGGCAAGAAACAATGTCTCTCTGAGCCCTGACTCACTGCATGGGAGGAGTGGATTGAACCTGCAGAAACACAGTGACTACTGGCAACCCCAGAGGCTTCCACAGAGAAATGCACCAGTGGAATGAAGCAGTGGACACAACAGACTGCAGTAGCTGGTGAGTTATCTGGGTTCGGACATCCCCTAGGAGAGGGTGATTGGGCAGTAGCCATCTTGGAGAGAAGCCAACTGAGCTCTGAACTCAGAGCAGCTGCAGGTTGCCTCCATCTAATGGCTCCCATGTCAGGGTGAGGTGGAACCAAGTTCATGTTAGCAGGGTGTCAAGGAGCTGAGTTCAGGCCTGCAGGAGGCATACTGAGTGTTGCAGGCTGAACAAATTGGGTTCCAGCCTCACAGCCAAAAATCACCCTGAACTTCAGTAGATATATAGGTGCAGGCTTGTTGGGGTTATTCACTACCCCACCATAAATCTATGGCTGACTTGCTGGGTTAATCAACACAGATCTGGGCTCTGTCTGGGCATTCTGTCTACTGATGACAGCAGAGACATGCCCTGAGGTGGACATTTTTTTCTTTTCTTCATTTTTCTCTTTTCTTGCTTTTTTTGTTTTGTTTTCTTTTTTCATGATTGTTTATACTTATTTTATATGAATGTGAACATTGTTTCAAGTTTTCTTGTTGCTGTTCTGCTCTTGCTTTTTTTCTTCTCTTTTTTCCTCGTTTTTTTCACCAGTTTCCCAAAGTTCATGTAATCTTCTTTTGTCCTTCAGCTTACTTCTAATCTCTTCCTTATTTTTTTGTTTTGTTTTGTTTTTGAGACAAGGTCTCACTATGTTGCTCAGGCTGGCCTTGAACCCACTATGTAGCCCAGGCTGGTCTCGAACTCACTGTGATCCTCCTGCTCCACCACACCTGGCTTCTTCCTCTTCTTCTATTTCTCTATCCCCCCCCATCCTTTTAAATTTTAAGATAATGATATATCCTGCTGCTTATTTTTTTCCCTTTCCCCTCCCCTCCCTTCCAGCCCTCTGAGGTGAAACAATTTGAAAGCCACTCACCTGGACTTTCTGAAGTGGTAACAGCAAAAGTAACAGCAGATTAATAAGGCTCTAGAAAAAAAATCAAATCAGAAATAATCTCTCAGATAACTACAAAGATGGTGACCATAGTGAAAGACATGGTTAGTGATTCTAGAGCAGATACAGATTAAAAAAAATAGAGGAGCTTAGGAAAATGATGGAAACCATGAAAGCCCAATTTAGGAAAGGAATGGAATCCATGAAACAGATTCAAACAAATATCCAGATTAAAATTTCATTGAAAGTAATTATATGCAGCAGAATGAGCCAATTTGATGACAGAATATCAGATCTAGAAGACAGGACCTCAGTTAGCGATCATGAAAAGAAATATATATATATATTTTTGGTACCAGAGATCTAATTCAGGACCTTGCGCTTGCAAGGAAGGCAGTGGCACCACTGAGCTAAATCTCCGGACCTAAAAGAAATATTTCTTAGCAGGGTTTTTTTTTTTTGGTACCAGGGATCGAACTCAGGTCTTTGCACTTGCTCATCAGGCAGCAAAACCACTGAGCTAAATCCCCAGCCCAAAAGAAATATGTCTTAAAAATGTCAAGGGACCACAAAAAAACAAGAATTTGATAAACAGATGTGGCATATAGAATTCCAATTAGCAGGATCAAAAAAAAATCTACACCAAAACATATAATAATCAATATTCCAGAAATTCAACACAAGAGCAGAATATTAAAAGCTGTTAGAGAAAAGAAAAAAATCCTCGGGGCCAGGGATTTACCTCAGTGGTTCTGCCACCTGCCTTGCAAGTGCAAGGACCTGAGTTCAATCCTCGGTACCAAAAAAAAGAAAGAAACAAATTCCATTTAAACGAAAACCCATCACAATCACAGCAGACTTCTCAACATAAACCCTCAAGTCAAGAAGAGCTTGACTTTAAGCCCTAAACAATCTCCAGCCCAGACTGCTGTACCCCACAAAAGTATCTTTCAAAATTGATGGAGAAATAAGATACTTCCATGACAAAAAACAGCTGAAGAAATTTATGACCATCAAACCAGCACTCCAAAATGTCCTGAAGGACATTCTAGAAAGAGTTAACAAGGACTACAACTCCATGTACCCCCAACAGAATGAATCCTCCAGTCAAGGCAAGTAATTAAATGGGGGGGGGACCAACAACAGGAAAATAACATGACAAAGATAAGTCAACACATATCAGTTATAACCATGAATGTAAATTGTCTCAGTTTACTAATTAATGACTTGCAGACTTGCAGAATGGATCTTGACTTGCACAGGATCAAGAAGCAGCATCCAACATCTTCTGCATATAAGAAACACATTTCATTCAAAAAGAAATTCATAGACTGAAAGTCAAAGGATGGAAAGCAATACTGCATGTGACAGGAACTTGGAAAAAAGCAAAGGTTTCTATTTTATTTGCAGACAAAGTGAATTTCAAGCCAAGACTAATTAAGAGAGACAAAGTCACTACATCCTTGTAAAGGGAACAATCCAAGAGGAAGAGATAACAATCATAAATATATGTACACCAAACACCAGCACACCCAACTATATAAAACAAATATTAATGGACATGAAAAATCAAATAAGCACTAATACAGTTGTAACGGGGGACTTCAATACCACATTGTCACAAACAGATCAACTGTACAAAAAGAAATATCAGAGCTGAACCAACCTTTTGAACAAATGGCCTTAGTAGATATCTACAGTGTTGCACCCCACAACATCAGAATACTTTCTTCTCAGCTGTTCACAGGTTGTTCTCCAAAGTAGACCACATACTAGCTCATAGAACATGCTTAAGTAAATGCAAAGGAATTGAAAGTATCCCATATTATCAGACCATAGTGTAATAAAATTGGAAATCAGTGGCAAAAGAAACCAGAAAAACTTCATCAACACATGGAAATTAAATAACACCCTCCTGAACAACCAGTGGGTCACAGATAAAATTTTTGTTTGTTTGTTTGTTTTTTGTTGAGATAGAGTCTCACTTTGCAGTGCAGGCTTGTCTTGAGCTCACTATGTGCCCCAGGCTGGCCACGAACTTTTGGATTCTCCTTTCTCAGCTTCCCCAGTGCTGGGATTACAGGTGTGTGCCACCACATCCAGCTGGTCCCAGATGAAATTAAAGAAGAAATTAGACATTTTCTACAATTAAATGAAAATGCCAATACAACATAATGGAACTTATGGGATGCAGTGAAAGCAATCCTATGAGGGAAATTTATAGTGGTGAATTCCCATATCAGAAAAACAGAGCGAGCTCAAATAAACAACCTAATGTTCAACTGCAAGCTTCTAGAAAAAGAAGAGCAAGTCAAGCCCAAAACTTGTACAAGGGAGGAAATCACAAAGGTCAGGGCAGAAATTAATGCAATGGAGACTAAGAGAACAATACAAAGAATCAATGAATTAAACAAAGAGTTAGTTCTTTCAAAGATTAAATAAAATTGGGCCAGGGATTTAGCTCAGTGGTTCCTACACCTGCCTCAAAAGCGCAAGGACCCGAGTTCGATCCCTGGTACAAAAAAAAAAAAAAAAAAGAAAGATTAAATAAAATTACAAACCCTTAGCCAACCTTATCAAAAGAAGAAAGACAAGGCTGGGATTTAGTTCAGTGGCTCTGCTCCTGCTTTGCAAGCACAAGGTCCTGAGTTTGATCCCTGGTAACAAAAAAAAAAGAACGACATGACTCAATTCCATGAAATTAAGAATGAAAAGGGTGAAATCACAACAAATCCTGCAGAAATCCAGAAGATCATCGATACCTACTTCAAGAACCTACAGGCTGTGGATTTACCTCAGTGGTTTCGCTGCCTGCTGCGCAAGCTCAAGGACCTGAGTTCGATCCCCGGTACCAAAAAAAAAAAAACAGAACCTATATTCTTGGGCTGGGGATTTAGCTCAGTGGTTCCGGTGCCTGCCTCGAAAGCACAACGTCTAGAGTTCTATCCCCAGTACCAAAGGAAAAAAACCCTATATTCTTTTTTTTTTTTTTTTGGTTTTTTTCGTTTGTTTGTTTTTGGTACCAGAGATCAAACTTGGGACCTTGTGCTTGCGAGGCAGGTGGCAGCACCACTGAGCTAAATCCCCCCTGCCCAAGAACCTATATTCTTATGGAAAACACAGAAGAAATGAACAGATTCCTAGATATATATAAATTACTAAAGCTGAATCAAAAAGATATAAAAATTCTAAATAAACCAATATCAGTCAATGAAATTGAAGATGTAATTGAAAACCTACAAACAAAGAAAAGCCCAGGCCCTGATGGATTCACTGCTGAATTCTACAAAAATTTTAGAAAAGACCTAATCCCGCTACTTCTCAAACTCTTTAATGAAATTGTAAGGGAAGCAATACTTCCATATTTATTCCTGGGAGCAAGCATTACCTCGATATCAAAACCAGAGAAGGATCCAACCAAAACAAAGAGCTACAGGTCAACTGCCCTAATGAACATAGACTCAGAAATCCTCACTAAAATACTGGCAAGTAGAATGCAGCAAATCATCAAGAAAGTTACACATCATGACCAAGTAGGATTCATCTGAAGGATGCAGGGATGATTCAACATACATAAATCAGTAAATGTAATACACTATATTAACAGAGCCAAGGACAAAAACTATATGATCCTCTCAATAGATCCAGAAAAAGCATCTGACAAGATACAAGACCCATTCATGATAAAAACCCTACAGAAAATTGGTAGTCTTTATCTCAACCTGACAAAAGCCATCTATGACAAAGCAACAGCCAACATTATTCTAAATGGACAAAACTAAAAGCCTTCACTCTCAAATCAGGAACAAGACAAGGATGTTCACTGTCACCACTCCTATTCAATACAGTTCTGGAAACATTATCCAGAGACAAGAGAAAGAAATAAAAGGAATAAGGATAGGAAAGGAAGAAATTAAATTATCACTATTTGTAGATGACATGTTATCTACATAGAAGACCCCAAGAACTCCACCAAATTTTTTTTTTTTTTTTTGGTACTGGGGATTGAACTCGGGTCCTTGCGCTTCTGCAGCAGGCAGTAAAACCACTGAGCTAAATCCCCAGGCCCTGCACCAAACTCTTTTAATAACCAAATTTAGTAGTGTAGCTGGATACAAGGTCAATACTCAAAAATCAATAGCATTCCTGTATACAAATAATAAAATCACTGAGAGAAAAATTAGGAAATCACACCTTTCACAATAGGATTACCAAAAAAATACCTAGGAATCAATCTAACAAAGGAAGTAAAAGATCTTATATTGAAAACTACTGTACTCTGAAAAAGGAGATTGAAGAGGATATCAGAAAATGGAAAGATATCTCTTGTTCTTGGGTAGGAAGAACCAACAGAGTGAAATGACCCTACTTCCAAAATTGTTATACAGATTTAATGCAATCCCGATCAAAGTACCAATAGCATATTTCACAGAATTAGAGAAAACAATCCTAAAATTCATTTGGAACCAGAAGAGACCTAGAATAGCAAAAGCAATTCTGGGCAACAACAACAACGGCAAGGCAAGAGGCATCACAATCCCTGACTTGAAATCAGACTACAAAGCTACTGTGATTAAAAACAGCATGGTACTGGCAAAAACAAACAAACAAATAAAAACTGATCCAAGGATCAATGGAACAGATTACCAGATGCAGAAACAACTCCAAACATACTCAGCCTCCTTACCTGTGACAAAGGGGCCAAACACCTTCACTGGAAGAAAGATAGTCTTTTTAATACTCTCAAAAAGTCCTTAAGGGGGAGTGAGAGAGGTGCCTTCTCTGTATTCAACTCTCATAACAGCAGTCAAGCTGAAGAACCAGTTTAAACTTTCAAATGATAACAAATTACAATTAATACCTGACTGATTGTGTCTAGATATTAAAGTATATTTAAGGATTTTTTTTACACAGGTGTATATTTTGTTGAAAAGTCACTTTCCTCAACCATTTTTTGTACTGGGCCTTTAAAAAAATAAATCCATCCTATTCTAAAAAAAAAAAAAGCCTCTTTTAATAAATGGTCTTGGAAAAACGGGCTTTCCACATGCCAAAGATTAAAACTAGACCCATATCTTTCACCATGCACTAAACTAAAATCTAAATGGATCAAAGATCTAAATATTAAAACATAAACATTAAATCTTCTGGAAGATAAAATAGGTAGATCTCTTGAAGACATTGGTGTAGAAGGAAAAGACTTCATGAACAAAACACTGATCGCACAGGAAATACCACAGAAAAAATCAACAATTGGGATCTCATCTTATTAAAAAGCTTTTGCACGGAAAAAGAAACCACCAACAGAGTGAAGAGATAACCCACAGTGGGGAAAAACTTTTGCCAGCTGTTCCACAGAAAAAGGACTACTATCTAGAATATATAAAGAACTCAGAAAAATCAGAACTCCCAAATTTAAAGACTCGATCCAAAAATTGGCATCTGAAATGAATAGACACATCTTAGATGAAGTAGAAACTGCAAATAAATATATGATAAAACGTTCAACATCACTGGTCATTCGAGAGATGCAAAGGAAAACAACACTGAGATTCCATCTCACTCCAGAAAGAATTGTTGTTATCAAGAAATAATACAATAACAAATGCTGGAGGGGCTGTGGGGAAAAAGGAACCCTTCTCCATTGTTGGTGGGAGTGTAGACTGGTGCAACCATTGTGGAAATCAGTGTGGAGATTCCTCAAAAAAAACCAAACCAAACCCTAAAACTATTTGACCCAGCTATTTCCCTTATTGGAATCTTCCCAAAAGAATTAAAAGTATTATACCACAGTGACATATGCACAACCATGTTTATAACAGCACAGTGTGTAATAGCTAAATCTTGGAAACAGCCCAAATGCCCATCAACTGATGAACGGATAAAGAAGATGTGACTTTTTTACATAGTGGAGTACTACTCTCCCATAAAAAAGGATAAGCTCGAGATATTTCTAGCTGAATGGATGTACCTTGATACCATACTCTTTTGTTTTGTTTTGTTTTGTTTTGTTGGGTTTTTTTGGATACCATACTCTTAAGTGAAATAAATCAGACACACGTGTTTAAATACTGCATCATTTCTCTGGTGTAAGAAACCATAAGTTTAAATAAGAACCAAATTATACAATAGATATTGGGAAGAAAATGTTCAAATGAGAAGGAGTATGGGGTAGGGGGAGAGACAAGGAAAAAAAGAGACTAGAAAGAAATAAAAGGAAACAAAGCTTTTGTAAATAAGGAGGGGAAGAGGGATTGAAGGGAGGGGAGGAGAATGGGAAAAAAAAGCAAAATATATCATGTATAGGTACAAATTCTCTGTGATGAATGTTATCATTATGTACATCTAGAATATACCTGTAAAAAACCCAAAAAAGGCCATGACAGGTGGATGGGGAATTGACATCTGCTTCTCCCTGCTGGAAAGGTGGGAACTGATCTCCCCGGGATTGCCAGCAGTTTAAAACCCACACTTCCTGTCCCACTCTTTTTCCCCCTCTCTCCTCCACTGCACAATATAAAGCTTTTTGTTTGGGTTCGGAGAGGTGGAATAAGGACTGTCTTTCCCTTCTGGTGACATCAGATACTCAGCTCTCTTTTCCCTAACGTGACCTGAGTGCTGGGTAGTTAGTACTGGGTTTCTGTCTCAGATCCTTCTTAGTTTGCTCCACTTTCAACACATGGAGAACACTTACCTCAATTTTTCCTTCCCTCTTCCAAATATGACTAACTTTGTCCATTCATCTGGTGATTTTCCCTTTATTTTTGAAGTACTAGAGATTGAACCTGGGTCCTCAGCAAGCTGTATCATTAAGCTATACCTCAGCCCCATCTGGTCTTGTTAAATGCTCAAATCCCATTTCTTTTGTACTTTAGTCTCTTGGCCTCCAGTACTGGAGGTCGAACCGAGGGCCATCACACTGAACTACATTCCAGGCCATTTTTTTTTTTTTTATCTTGAGACAGGGTCTCATTAAGTGGCTAAATCGCCCAGGCAGGGATTGAACTTGTAATCCTCCTGCCTCAGACTCCCAGGATTACAGAAATGCATTTCTCCTTATTGACTCATTCCCATTCACCTTTTTTTTTTTTTAAAGACAGGATCTCAGGGCTGAGGATTTAACTCAGTGGTTCCTCTTGTGCCTTGCAAGCACAAGGTCCCAAGTTTGATCCCCAGTACCAAAAGAAAAAAAAAAAAGACAGGGTCTCACTATGTAGTTCAGACTGGCCTGGAACTCACTATGTAGCCCAAACTGGCATTGAACTCATAGTGATTCTCCTGCCTGTCTCAGCCTTCTAAGGGCTGGGATCACAGGCGTGGGCCACCACTCCCAGCATTTATGCAGTCTTTAGGGGATTTTTTTTTTTTTTTGGTATTGGGAATTGAACTCAGGACCTTGAGCTTGTGAGGCAGGTGGTGGCACCACTGAGCTAAATCCCAACCCCTATTTATGCAGTCTTGATGATCTCCATTTTGGCCTGGGCCTCCACTCTTTCATCCCTCCTTTGTCTCTTAGACCTTAGGCCTTTGGCTGGTCAGCCAGGAGCCTCTCTCTCTCTCTCTCTCTCTCTCTCTCTCTCTCTCTCTCTCTCTGTCTCTGTCTCTTTTTTCTGTACTGGTGATTGAACCAGGGAGCACTGAGCTACATCCCCAGAACTCTCCCTCTGCTCCCCACCCCCACTACTTTTTAAACATTTATATTTTGTTTGTTTTTGGTTTTTGGTATATTTTGAGATAGGGTCTAAGTTGCCTAGGCTGACCTCAAAGTTTTGGTCCTCCTACCTTAGCCTCCTGAGTCACTAGAATTACAGGTGTGTACCACCATACCTGACTACCAGGTGTCTCTTGTCAGCCTTGTCTGCTTCAGCTTGTGGATGTATTCCATGAGAATCTGCTTTTTGTTTTGTGTTACTGGGGATTGAAACCAGAATATTTTACCACTGAGCCACATCTCCAGCCCTTTTTATTTTGACACATGGTCTAAATTCCCTGGGCTGGCCTCAGATTTTTGATCCTTCTGCTTCAGGCTCCTAAGTACCTAGAATTACATACAATTGCCATGGATTTGGGCTAATCCACTTTTTTTTTCTTTTTAACACCTTCCCTTTATCTTCCGGTCAGGCTATGATACATGTGGGAGCCAATCTTAGATTCTCGGTATTTTCTGAGCAGCCTTTGCAGAATCCACATCCCCCTCATCCATGTAACCTTCTCTGGCATTCCAGTACTTTCCCTTACCTATGCTTCTGTGCTGGCCCTTCTAGTCAGCCAAGGTGTTTTTACTGACATCAAACTTGGGAATGGACAGTCACAGGTTTGCAGATGATCAGCCCATCTTTGATCAGCTTCCAGATGTGCTCATGGGAGTTGGCTTTGGCGATTTCATTGGTCACATTGGGATCCAACTAAATCTTCTTTTTGCCACAGAGAAGGATACTTTAGGCAAGACTGTTCTGAAGCCTAAGCATGTTCTTGGTTGCTGTCGCTGTTGCCCCATTCACTTTTAAATATATCCAAGTCTTTCTCGTGTTTAAACAAACTTTCTCTTACTGAGGTCTTGAGAGCTCTTGAGAGACCCTGTGTGTGTCTCTAGCTTCTTACAGTCTAATTTCCTTCATTTTTTCTACACTTGATCTTAGTCAAAAGGCCGAGAAGCGATCCTTTATTTTTTCTTTTCTTTTCAGAATCAAGGATTGCACCTAGAGCCTTGGTACTAAGCCACAGCCCAAAGTCTTTTTTTAATTTTTATTTTCCAGACAGGGTGTCACTAAGCTGCTAAATTGCTTGAGCTATACTCAGATTTGCTATCTTGTGCCTCAGCCTCCCAGAGTGTTGGGATTAAGGCCTGTGGCACGATGCCCAGTGACCCTAACTTCTTGAAGGCATTGTCTGCACATAGGGGTCTTTATTTCCTTTCCCCTCATTCCTCTACCTTTCCAAGGTCACTCTTTTCTACAGTCACCCTGACCTCACATGGACATTTTGCCATTGCTTGACATCTCAGCAGCAGGCAACTGACCTTTCCTACAATACTCTGCTGGTTTCCCTTCCTCTTACCTTTCTGACAGTTCCTTCTCTGTAATATAAGGAAGGATCTTCTCCTGCCTATTTCACAAACCACAGAAGCATGTTGGAGAGCCTGTGTCCTTTGGACTTTACACACCCTCTCTGGGTGGTCTTATTCTTTCAAACAGCCTCCATATCCTGCTAAGTACCTTACCTCCAGTCCAGATCTTTCTTGAGAGTACCTGTCTAATCCACTGAAAAACTCTTGGGTATTTCAGTTAGTACAAACTCAGTACTTACTAAATTGAATGTGTCAACCTTCTCCACAAACCTGTTTCTTTTCCAGTGCGACTAGTTAATTACACTTACATTCAATATTTGTTGAATGCTTACTACCATATGTTCCAGGCAGGGAGGAACCATATGCTAGACACTGTCAACTACAGTGGAAATATGGTCCCTGCCCTTTTGTAACAATTAGAACACAGCACGATGATAATAATCACTATGATAGAGGAAGTTACTAATATCTGCTGGAGAACAGAGTATGCCTGATTGTGTATGTAGCCAGTCTGATTTCTCGTGTTTCCTTACCACCCACATTGATTCAAATGATCTCCAAATACTGCAATTTATATTTTTCCAATTTACTTTTGTTTTTCTTTTGGAAGTGCTGGGTATTGAGCCCAGGGCCTTGCAAGTGTTCTAGCCAAGTGCTATATCACTGAGCTACACCCCTGGACCTACCTACTTCCTTTTATCCCTACAACTACCACCTCTTTAGCCCAAATGATACAACATCCTAACTAATCTCCTTCCTTATAGTTCTGTTCCTCTCCTGTCTATTCCTGGCATAGCCACCACAGTGACCTACCAAAATGCAAATATGCTTATCATTGCTGGGTGTGGTATTGTACATTTTAATCCCAACTACTTGGAAGGCTGAAGCAAGAAGATCACAGTTTCAAGACCAGCCTGGGAAATTCAGAAAGATCTGGTCTTGAAATGAAACATGAGGAAAAAAAAAAAAAAAGATAAAAAATGGGTTTGGAATGTACCTCAGTGGTAGAGTACTTACCTAGCATGCATGAGGCCCTGTGTTCAATCCCTAGCACTGGGAGGAAAAAGCGCTCTCGATGTCCTCAAAGTCCAAATTTTACAATATAATTTACAGAGACTTTCACATTCTTGCCAAGACTTTTCACACTCCTGACCAAATCCACACTGCAGCCTTACACTAATTCCTTAGATTCCTAAAGGGTATGTGTTGTTTCCTCTGCCTGAAACACTTTCCCTCTCCACTCCTTCCACTCTTCACCTAGTTAACTCATACTCATCCTTTAGATCTCAGCTGAAAGGTCATATGCAGAAGCCTCGTAACCCATTAGAGGGACCCTAACTCAGAGCTTGCATGGCAAGATTTTCCTCTCTCATCATAACTGTCATCATCCTTAAAGATTTGATTTTCTGACTTTTAGGAAGTCTGTCAGCACTATTTTGTTCATAGTTGTATCTTCAATATTGTGCACAGTTCCTGACACAAAGTAAGCTCTCTGTGCCTCAGTTCCCTCTCCAGTAAAATGAGAGAAACTATCTCATTATTATTTTTGTTATTTTTGAGTGTGTCTGTATAACAATAATACAATTGTATTATAGCTGAAAAGCTATGTGATGGGGCAGAAATCTGGATAGGGGTCCACTGAGTGATTTTTCTGTCATAATGCGGCATCAACCCACTGAGTGCTGGACATGGTGACATGCAGCTATAATTCCATTACTTGGGAGGCTGAAGTAAGAGGATTGCTGCAAGTTCAAGGCCATCTTGGGTTCATAGTGAGTTCAAGGGCAGCCTGAACTATATAGTGAGGACCTGTCTCAAAAAATAAAACAAAACAAACAAAAATCACACTGACTTATTTGGTGATATTCTGTGGGCAGAATGGATCAGTTTGGAAAGCCTCACTCAAATGTCCAAAACCTTGATGAGGATGCCTAGATGGTGGGATCATCTGGAGCTATGTGACAGAATATCTACTTGAGGCTTCTCCCGCATGGCAGCTCAAGGTTACCAGTGTGCTCCAAAAGGCCTGAATAGACGCTGTAAGATTTTTCCTTTGCTCTCCCTCCCACCTCCCTCCCTCTTCCTAAATCACTTCTCTGGTGGTGTCAGGGATTGAACCTAGGTTTTGGGATGTGCTAAGTATGTGTCCTACTGAGCTACACACCCCAGATTAAAATTTTTGATTTTATTTTGCATTACTGGGGATTAAACTCAGGGCCTTTGTACTGAGCTATATCACCAGCCTTTTTTATTTTTCCAGACAGGGTCTCACTAACTTATTAAATTACCCAGGCTAGGCTCAAACTTAAGATCTTCCTGCCTCAGCATCCCATAGTCCTGGGATTAAGAGGTGTGCACACCACCATGCTTAGCTTCCTCTGCAATTTTTTTTTTTTGGTACCGGGGATTGAGCTCAGGATCTTGCACTTTTGAGGCAGGCAGCAGCACCACTGAGCTAAATCCCCCACCCTGCAAATTTTGTGTGTGTGTGTGTGATCTCCCGCCCTGCAAACTGTGTGTGTGTGTGTGTGTGTGTGTGTGTGGTACTGGGGATTGAACACAGGGAGTTTGCACTGGGCTACACCCCCCAGCCTTTTAAAATTTTTTATCTAAAAAAATTAAAAATGTTATCTATTTATTTTTTTTGAGACAAGATGTCACTATGTACTGTCATTCAGGCTGGCCTTTAACTCACTATGTAGTCCCAGCTGGCCTTGAACTCCTGGTGATTCCCTGCCTTAGCTGAATGCTGGGATTACAGGCTTGTGCCACCAAGCCTGGCTTTGTTTTTTATTTTTAAGGTAGAGTTTTGCTAAATTGCTAAATTGCCCAAGCTGGGTTCAAATTTGTGATTCTCCTGGCTCAGTCTCCCAGAGGCTAGGATTATAGCATGTACCACCACATCTAGCTCTCTACAGAGTTTTTAAAGGCCTACTTTAAAAAGGCCCAGTCTCAGAGTTCTTTTTTTAAAAGAATTAAATGAATAAATACATGTACAGTGCTTAGAACAATGCCTGGCTTATAAATCTATTAGGTATTACACATTCTTTTTTCTTTCTTTCTTTCTTTTTTTCCCGCGGGGCTGGGACAGAAACCAAAGCCTTGTTCATGCTAGGCAAGCACTGTACCACTGAGCTACATCCTCAACTCATATTATTCTTATAGGGATACTAAGATGAATAAGAAAGGTCTCTTTCTCAATTACTTACCTGTGTTTCCTTGCGTAATCTATATTTATTGTGAAACAGCCTTCCAATTTGACCTTTTTTTATTTTTACAGATCCCCTTCTCTCTGATGGCACTGTCTAGCCGTTTATGAGCTGTAGGCTGGTGATAAGTCAATATTTTAATTAACCACATCCTTTTTGGTTGACAGGATATCTACAGTAATTTGCAGTTGGTCACAAAAGTAAGCTCATAGTAATAACTCGACTCTTGAATTCAGAGTGGAGGATTGCGAGTAGCTACAGTCATGACAGCCCCTTCATTCATTCTTCACAACTACAGGATAAGAAGGCGCGGTTTCAGTCACCGCCCACTGGCTCTTAAAATTTAAACGTGCACTGAGCCCTAACAACCCCCTCTGGTCCTCCCACTGTAACAGCCTCGCCAGCACCGCATCTAAGGCGTCTCCGTCTCGATGGTAGCCTTTTCCTGTTTCTTTGCGTTGCATGATGGGAGAAATAGTAGGCTTTTCTGGAGCTCTACGCGAGCAACGGTCTAAAACAGAACTCTATTTCCCGGAATGCCTCGCGGCGGCGGCTCAACTCACAGGCGGGAGCCCGGTTCCGGTTGCATCAGCGTGGGATTCTTGGTGAAATGAGACTGTTCGTGAGTGAGGGCGCCCCGGGGAGCCTGCCAGTGCTGGCCGCTGCCGCGAGGGCCCAGGGCCGGGCAGAGCTGCTCATCAGCACTGTGGGTCCGGAAGGTACACTGGCTGGTGTTGGTGGGCGGTGGATGAGGGGGGCGGGGCAGAAGCACCGGGCATCACCTCGCAGTTACCTTGGCCGAGCCCCTTTCTTCACCACACATCCCCAATCGATGTTTTCCCCCACTATCCTTGGTCACTCCAACCTTTCTTTCCTCCCTGTCGCATTTTTTATCATTTACTTCCCTTAATAAATCAGTATATTTTTTCCTTATTCCTAGCTTCCCCTCTTTCGTTTTCTGGAAACCTGCTTCATCTCAGTAACCCACACTCTCCCTTTCCCAGTCGTACCTCACAACTGACAGGCAAGCTCTTCCACTCTATCACTGACTGGAAAACCTCCAGGCACACCTTTGTTATTCTTAGGAAGCCCCCCCCCCCCCCCCCCTCCCCGACATACACTTTAGTTTACCTCTTCTCATTCCCAGCCAACTGTTTGGGTGACTCTTAAGCAGTTCTCTTGTCAGTCTTCCCAGTTCTCTTAATTTTGTTCTCTCACCTCAGATCATTCCCAAGATATCTTAGTTGCTTTTAATTGTTCCACTTCTCAGCTGCAGCACTATCCCAAGACCAACCCCCCTTCCCCTCTCTGCAGTTCCCCATCTGTTGTTTCCAGCTGGCAGTCTCAGCTGAACACCTGCTGTCCTCTCCAGCATATTCTGGACCCACCCCCTTTCAGTGGTCCTATCCTGGAACCCCTGGGTTGAGACTGCCCATTTTTCTTTGTTTTCCAGAAACAATGTGAAGTTGCCCTAAGTTGACAAAGTTGTTTTTTTTTTCTCACCCATTTTCCTCTCCTGCATCAGAGTGTGTGGTCCCATTCCTGACCGAGCCTAAGGTCCCTGCCTTGCAACTGGATAGTGGCAACTACCTCTTCTCCACTAGTGCGATCTGCCGGTCAGTATTGGTCCTTGGTATGGGGAGGTGGCTGGATTAAAGCAAGCCTCGCTGCCCTTTGACCATATTTCTAACCACTGTTCATTAAGAGGTGAGAGAAATGGGCTAAATGGACCACTCTAATTCTACCTTCTGTTCTTTTCACCTGGGGCAGATATTTCTTTTTGTTATCTGGCTGGGAACAAGATGACCTCACCAACCAGTGGCTGGAATGGGAGGCAACAGAGCTGCAGGTACGACTAAGGCATGAGGGATGACAGGTGGCCCCTGGCTGTGCATGCTCATCTTGATCATTGTCCCTTGCATTTTAGCCAGCTTTGTCTGCTGCCCTGTACTATTTAGTGGTTCAAGGCAAGAAGAGTGAAGATGTTCTCGGGCCAATAGGGAGAGTGCTGACTCACATTGACCACAGCTTGAGTCGCCAAAACTGTCCTTTCCTTGCTGGGGTAAGTTGGTCTTCAGATAGAATTTGGGGAAGGCTTATGGTGTAAGGATTAAGAGGGAAGACTGTATTCAGAGTGTTCAAATCCTAACTCTCCACTTACTAGCAGTGTGACCTTGAAAATACTAAAACTCAGGGCCGGGGATTTAGTTCAGTGGTTTTGCTGCCTGCTGCGCAAGTGCAAGGACCCAAGTTCGATTCCCAGTACCAAAAAAAGAGAAAATACTAAAACTCTTTAATCTTAAATTTTTTTTCCATCTATGAAATAGAAGAAATATGAGTACCTACCTCATTGAATTATTGTGAAGATTAAGTGAAATAAAGTGGGTTTGTTTTTTGTTTTTGTTTTTTTGGTACCAGGACCTTGCGCTTGCAAGGCAGGTGTGGTGCCACTGAGCTAAATCCCTGGCCCAAAATAAAGTGTTTTAACACAGTATTTGACATGTACCAAGTTCTCAGTAAATATTAGATATTGATATTACTGAGGAAAATATGAATGCTTCATCTGTGTGTCTTTTTCTTCCCCAACCAAGGAGACAGAATCTCTAGCTGACATTGTTTTGTGGGGAGCGCTATACCCATTACTCCAAGACCCAGCCTACCTTCCTGGTGAGAACTGTGCATATCACTTCACTCTAAGCCTCAACCCCAGGAGCTTGGTGTAGTGGTTACACAACAGGCAATAGAGAATTGAGGGTCTACTTCAAGGTGCAGCTTAATAGGCAACTATAACATAAGAGGCTGAAGGAACTAGTAAAAGCAACTGGAGAAACCTCCAGAGGAGGTGAGGAAGTCCATTTCTGCCTGCCCAACCAGGTCCTTCTGCTTGCTGATTCTCTCTTTTCTCCCATGCCCACAGAGGAGCTGGGTGACCTGTGCAGCTGGTTCCAGACACTGAGTACCCAGGAGCCATGTCAGCGAGCTGCACAGACTGTGCTGAAACAGCGGGGTGTCCTGGCTCTCCGGCCCTACCTCCAAAAGCAGCCCCAGCCCAGGCCACCTGAGGGGAGGGTTGTCAGCAATGAGCCTGAGGTTTGGAACGGGATTGGGTATCCTCAGAGTCTTGGGGATGTTTTAGTCATTTGACAGGAAGGAGAGAGTCTTTCTTTTTTTCTTTTTTTCATTAAGTTTATTGGTACATTTTAGGTATACAGTACATTTACATTCATCATTGGGAACTTGTACCTTTACATGATGTATCTTTTTTTTTTTTTGGTACCAGTGATCAAACCCAGGTCCTTGCGCTTTTGAGGCAGGCGGTGGAACCACTGAGCTAAATCCCCTGCCCTACATGATGTGTCTTGGTTCTTATTTTTTTCCCCATTCCCCTGCCCTCCCTTCAATCCCTTGACCCCTCCCTATTTACAGAGACTTTGTTTCCATTTTTTCCTTTTCTCATATTTTTTCCTTTGCCTTCTTTCCTTGCCGCTACCCCCTCCCACTTCCCCTTCCCCTTTAGACCTTTTCTTATTTCACATTATCAGTTATACATTTTGATCCTTGTTTACACTTTCAGTTTCTCGCACCGGAGAAACTATTCAGTATTTACACATGTGTGTCTGTTTATTTCACTTAAGAGTATGGCCTCAATGTGCATCCATTTAGCTATAAATGTCTCTAGTTTCTTTTTCTTTATGACTGAGTAGTACCCCATTTTATTAAAAAATCACATCTTTATCCAGTAGGAGAGAGTTTCTTTATCTGATAAGGAATTCTGTCCATTCTTCTGTAGGAAGAGGAACTGGCTACCCTATCTGAAGAAGAAATTGCTATGGCTGTGACTGCTTGGGAAAAGGGCCTAGAAAGTTTGCCCCCACTTCGGCCTCAACAGAATCCAGTGTGAGTAGGCAATGAGGAGTGGGGCTTGGTTTTATACATGGAAATTGTTGACAGAGGGGAACATAACAGATAGGCCCTTTGCACTCATAGGACTTGGCCTCTAGTGGGATAGACAGAAATTTACAAAACTGTTACACAAATGTATAATTAGAGTTTTTTTTTTTTGAGACAGGGTGTTGCTCTGTAATTCAGTCTGGCCTTAAACTATGTAGCCCAGGCTGGCCTTGAACTCGAAACAATCTTACCTCACTCAGCCTCCTGAGTGCTGGGATTACAGGCTATTACAGATTTTCATGAGGAAAAGAACAGAATGCTAGGACAGAAAAGATTAGAGGACACTAATTTATTTATTTTTTTGTTTTTTGTTTCCTTTTTTTTTTTTTTGGTACTGGGGATCAAACTTGGGACCTTGTGCTTGCTTTTGAGGCAGGTGGTGAAACCACTGAGCTAAATCCCCGGCCTGTTTTTTGCTTTTTCCGCTATGTAGTTCAAACTAGCCTTGAACAACTCGTAGTGACCCTCCTGCCTCAGCCTCCTGTGTGCCGGGATTATAGGCGTGCCCCCCTACCCCAGAGGGCACTTATTTACAGGCCCCTTAAAAAGGACCATTTAAGACTTGCAAGATGAGGAGTCAGGTAGGGGTAAGGGTGGAGAAAAGATGTTTCAGATAGGTGAAGTGTGCAAGGGTCTAAGAGGCAAGAGAGTTTGGCTCTCAATAAGGAATTGATAAACTGCAGCTAAGTGTGGTGGCATATGCCTGTAATTCCAGTAGTCCCAGCACTCAGGGAGGATGAGATGGGAGGATTGAAAGTTCATTCAAGGCCAGCCTGAACTACATAGTGAGAACCTGTCTCAAAAAAATTAAATAAGCAAAAATTTAAAAAATATAAAAAGGGCTAAGGATGTAGCCCACTGGTCGATCACTTGCGGAGCCTGCATGAAGCCCTGTCTGGATTCACTTCCCAGCAAACCCCTTCTCTAAAAAAAAAAAGTCAGTATATGTGTTTTGGCTTTATGGGTTTTTTTGTGGTGTTAGGGATTGAATCCAGGCTCTTGTGCATACTAAACAAATGTTGTACCACAAAGTGGGTAAGGGCTCAGGATACTGGGAAGCCAGTAGTCAATGATAGGTTTTCCTGAAGGAAGAGATTTCTAAGCTGGATTTCAGAGACAATTATGGTATTTAATTATGGGGAGAAAGGCCAAATAATTTAAGAGAAATTAGGTCTGTGTTGAGTAAATTAGCTCTAAAATTGCTGGATGTTGTGGCTCACGCCTGTAGTCCCAGCTTGAAAGGCTGAGTGAGGCAGTAGAGTTCCCATGAGTTCAGTGCTAGCTGGGCTACGTAATGAGTTCAAGGCCAGCCTGAACTACATAGTGAGACCCTATCTCAAAAAACAAACAAATTAGCTGTAGAATGTTCTATGACGCAGACAGGCCATCTGACTTGGATGTATAGGGGCAGCTGGGAAGAAGGGATGAGGTTAATGCAAGGGAATTGGGAGCCAGTGCTTAGAGGTTGAGAATGGTAGAAAAAAATGATAGAAGCTTTTGTGAGCTGTTAATGCTAAGGAGAGGGAGGGGATATAGGATGTTTGTGACTGAACTGTTAAGGATGATAAACCATGAAAAGAAGTACTGAGTTGAGTGACCTTGCCAGCAGATTGAATGGCATGACTAGGAATAACCCTGGAAAAGTGGGGAGGAGTTAGTGGCTGTGGGAGCAGTGGTTCCTGTTGGTGTGAGTTGGGCTATGAGGAAATGACAGATGTGGGTTAGGGACAGAAGAATCAAGAAGTAAGACTTACATATAGGGTGACAAGCTATAAGGATTTCAGATAGTGACTAGGAGTGCTGTTAACATAGCACCTGGGAAGAAGAGGTCAGCACTAGAAAACTAGTTTTTTATTTTTCTGTTTTGTTTTTTTGGTACTGGGGATCGAACTCGGGTCCTTGCGCTTGTGCAGCAGGCAGTGAAACCACTGAACTAAATCCCCGGCCCTAGAAAACTAGTTTTTTGTGACACTGTCTTGCTATGTCATTTAGATTGGCCTTGAACTTGAGGTGATCCTCTTCCCTCAGCCTCCCAAGTGCTAGGATTACAGGCATGCAGTACCATGCCTGGCTCTGGAAAACTATTCTTTTTTTTTTTTTTTTGGTACCAGGGATCGGACTCGGGACCTTGTGCTTTCAAGGCAGGCACCAGAACCACTGAGCTAAATCCCTGGCCCTGGAAAACTACTTGAATAGTGACAGTGGTGATGATTAAAGAGAGCCAAGGGACAGTTTTTGAATACCTGGGAAGTTTATAAGTCCAAGAAGGAGCTAATGTCACAGTAGTAAAAGGGACAGAAATGAGCGTTGGAATGAGGTGCATGCAGCACACACAGCAGTCCATGAGGCTTGCTCACTGTGGGCAGGGCCTTACCTGCAGTAGTGGGGGATGTTATGGTCTGTGGGCAAGCTTATGGTCCTGTGAGTTTGTATGAGGAAAGACTTCAGATGTTCAGGAACCTCTGATAATAGAACAAGGCTGTTTCTGAGTGTTCTCTGCACTTGTGTTCTTTCTTAACCCTTGTATCTCCCCTGTGTACTTTTCCTCCTTCCTTACCAGGTTGCCTGTGGCTGGGGAAAGGAATGTGCTCATCACCAGTGCCCTTCCTTATGTCAACAACGTCCCCCACCTAGGAAACATCATTGGCTGTGTCCTCAGTGCTGATGTCTTTGCCAGGTGGAGCCAGCTGCTCGGGAGAGACCTGAGGGAGGGTTGGGCCCCAAGGCAGTAAGATGCTTCACGGGTGTGCACTAGAGAGATCCTGAGGACAAGGAGCTGCCGAGGAGAGGCCCCCATGGGATCACCTTATTCTCTTCCAGGTACTCTCGCCTCCGCCAGTGGAACACGCTCTATCTGTGTGGGACAGATGAATATGGTACCGCGACAGAGACCAAGGCCATGGAAGAAGGATTAACCCCCCAGGAAATCTGTGACAAGTATCATACCATCCATGCTGACATCTACCACTGGTTTAATATCTCGTTTGATATTTTTGGTCGCACCACCACTCCACAGCAGACCAAGTAGGTTTTCTCTAATGTGGCAGAAATGGGGTTGAAGGCTGGGATTGGGAACAATGAGAATATTGTGGAAATAGAAGGAATCAGGGTGGCTGATTCTTAAACCTAGAACTCCTAAGCCTGGGATCTGAAAGTTGCCCTGAAGTTTGTATTCCAGGCCATTATCAGGCCTTCTGGAGGGGATTAAGTGTGTGAGGAATTCTGACCAGGGAGTCAAGGAGTGCCTGAGGGAAGGAAGAGACAGGACTTACCTGTTTCCCTCTAGTGCCTCCTCTCTTCTTTGGCTTCCTGCACATCTTTAGACATTCCCTCTCACACCTGTGTGTGTTTATGACAAATATACTTGTTCTTCCTTTGTGAGATACTCATCTTTAAAAAGCTATGAAACACTGCCAGGTGATGGTACTGTGTGGTTCCGCATTTGGACAGACTAAAGAGCAGCCACAGCCTTGAAGACAAAGCAGATTAGTTTAAATTCAACAAAAGTCAGTTCTCAAGTGCTGAGGGAAGAGATTGTGTGGGCAGATGGGAAGTAGGTGTGAGGGGTCTGAGCTTACACATTAAAATCTATATGAGGAGTAGATGGCCTTGGCTCTCAGGGCCCTTCTAGCTTGATTCTTTGGCTCTTAGACTGAATGAATTTGGATTCTTGGTTGGGTGGCAGGAGGGAGGGGTGTATACTTCCTCTGACTGTGCCTCCCCATCCCTTGCTCACCTTGCCAGAATCACCCAGGACATCTTCCAGCGGTTGTTGACACGAGGTTTTATACTCCAAGATAGTGTAGAGCAACTTCGGTGCGACCGCTGTGCCCGTTTCCTGGCTGACCGCTTTGTGGAAGGAGTGTGTCCTTTCTGTGGCTATGAAGAGGCCCGGGGTGATCAGTGTGACAAGTGTGGCAAACTCATCAATGCCATTGAGCTCAAGGTAAGAGGAAAACTTCCTGGGAGCCCAAAGGGATGATTTTTAAATTTTACTTTATTTTGTTTATTTATTTTTTTTGGTACTGGGGATCGAACTTGGGACCTTGCACTTGTGAGTCAGGCAGAGGAACCATTGAGCTAAATCCCCGGCCCTTACTTATTTTTGAGACAAGGTCTCACTGTGTAGTTCAGGCTGGTCTTGAATTCACTATGTAGCCCAGGCTGGCCTTGAACTTACGAGAATCCTCCTGTCTCAGCCTCCCAAGTGCTGGGATTACAGGCATGCACCACTATGCCCAGTTCTTCAGGATTTTTATTTTAGCATCTAAGACTTTTTATAGTAGCCTTTTCTGCTTCATCTCAGCAATTTATAATTCAGTTCATTTGAAATTTAAGGAATTACTATATGCTTAGTCTGTGCTATGAAATAGACAAGGTGAATCAGTTCACTTGATTTACCTTTGTTTAGATCCTTTTCCATAATTCTGTCTTCTAGTCTATGTTTACTCATATGTTTGTTCATTTATTTATTTGGTGAGCTTCTTTTTTTTTGGTACCAGGGATCAAACTTGGGACCTTGTGCTTGCAGCATGGGCGGTGGAACCACTGAGCTAAATCCCCGGCTCACTATTGAACTGTTTTGAGTACTTATCATAGGTTTGTTACAGTTGTAGGGGCTGAGGATGAGGGAGTGAACAAGATAGATTTTCACCCAATTCAAGAGGAGACAAACAATAAAGGAGAAAATAACATAGGGTAAACTGCTGGGAAGAGAAAGTAAACTTTAAGTTTTAAATGATTAGACAGGGACTCTCAGAGAAAGTAATATTTCAACTGGGAGCTTAACTGAAGGATGAGAAGGAACAAATCAAGTGATAAGTGGAATTAAGAGTATTTTAAGTAGGGCCAGGGATTTAGCTCAGTGGTTCTGGTGCCTGCCTCGAAAGTGCAAGGTCCTGAGTTCAATCTCCGGTACCAGAACAAACAAACAAACAAAAAGAGTATTTTAAGTAGCTGGAACTGAGAAATATAAAGGCTACCAAGAGGTAGCGAAAAGCTAAAAAGGCAGGGTGGGGCGTGGTGGTACACGCCTATAATCCTTGGGATTTAGGATTAAATCTTGGGAGGCTGAGGCAGAAGTGATAATAGGGATGATGCAAGACTGTCAAGTGATATAGGGGAAATATTATACCTCCCAACTTGTTAGTTGTCTGATATGCTGAGTTCCCATTCTCTAAAACTGAATGAATTCTAGGAACAACAGAGATTAAGAGTAGGAAATATTTATTGAGGAATAGACAGCTCCACCTGAGGGACAGGAGGGAACTTGAAAAGTGGGTTGCCCACAAGCCCTCTTCTCAAATTTTATAGAGCAGAATAATGAGGTAGGTACAAAATCACCAGGGGGCATAAGGTGGGACAAAACTATGGTCAACCAATAACATTATAAGTATAGGGCTGTAGATTTAGCTCAGAGGTTCCAGCTCCTGCCTTGCTAGCGAAAGGTCCCAAGTTCAATCTCCGGTACCCCGCCAAAAGAAATAAGATTATAAGTTTAGTTGTTTAGGTAATATTGATCCAATGGGAACCAAATCACATAGCAAATGTATGTGGAAAGAACAAGGACCTTTCCTGGAAGGGATAGGTAATCAAATATCAATTGTTATTTATTGTTTATTCTTGGTGAAGTATGTAGGTGTAGGTGTGTAGTCATTCCATCTTTATCTTGAGGCCTGGGCTTCATGTACCTCTAGCCACAGTTGTAATGTGTTCTTATCTTCTGCACTGACTTGGAGGGCCTAGCCCTGTCTGACTGCCTATAATATTTCTAACTAACTTAGCTGTCCATAATAGGAGGATCACTATGAGTTTGAGGGCAGCCTGGGCTACATAGTGAGTTCAGGGACAACCTGAACTATGTAGTAAGGCCCTGTCTCAAAACAAAACAAAACAAACAAATAACTCTCTTGGAAGCCTTTGATGATTACCTTCACCTGTGTACTTCTTTAGCCATCACCCTTCATTGTTTGTATAGTCTTTTTTTTTGGTACCCAGGATCGAATTCAGGACCTTGAGTTTGCAAGGCAGGCAAAGTGCCACTGAGCTAAATCCCTGGCTCTGTATAATCAATTTTTGCCACACAATTAAGTATTTCTTGATGTTTTGCTTTGTAAAAGTCTGTACTTTTTTTTTTTTTTGGTACCAGGGATTGAACTTAGGACCTTGTGCTTGCCAGTGTACTTCTTATGCAAACTCTAACTAAACTGTAACCTTAAGAAGAGGGGGTGTGTGTCTTATTTTGTCCCTACCTCCCCTTACACAGCTAAGTACAGTGTGCTACCTGGTACCTAGCCTGTGCTCAGAGAATGCTTTGCCCTACTTGGGAGTGATGGGTCAGAAATGTGAAGGTCTGAGGAACAAATGTTTCTATACTGTGCAGATTCATTCTCTTAAGTTCAAAGACGGTGAAATAGTTGAGGGGTAGGCTTGATGTGAGGATGAAGCTAAGTTGGACGGTGGACTGACATGTTCATCCCTTTATGTTCCTCTCCTTGCCTGAACAGCAGCCCCTCTGTTTTGGGGTGGAGGGTTGAGATAAGGTCTTACTCTATACCAAGGTGGCCTTGAGTGTGAGTTGGCCTCAAATTGTTGGTGATCCTCCTGCCTCAGCCTCCAGAGCACTGGGATTATAAGTATGCACCACCACACTTAGCTAGCTCCTCTCCCTTGCCGGCAGTGCTGATCCTGTCTCGTGCTGTAATTTCTACACAGAAACCTCAGTGTAAAGTCTGTCGGTCGTCCCCTGTGGTGAAGTCCTCCCTGCACCTGTTTTTGGACCTGCCTAAGGTAAGTAGGCCTTTCTCTCTAGTCTTCAGGATGCTCCTTTTGCCTCCTCTGCTACTGATAGCTAATTACTCTCATGTTTTTAGTTTTTAGTTTTGGTTTTTGAGACAGGGTCTCACTACAAAACAAGGGATGGGGATGTAGCTCAGTGGTGCTGCACCTGCCTCAAAAGTGCAAGGTCCTGAGTTTGATCCCTGGTATCAAAAAAAAAAATTTTTCCCTTGCAACGGAGCAGCAGTCTGGGAGAATTTTTTTGTTTTTTTTTTTTTGAGAATATATTTTAAGACCATGCAAATACTTTACTCTTTATAAACACATTTCCTCTGAATTTAGCATTCATTGATTTTTTACCTTTTTTTTTTTTTTTTGGTACCAGGGATCGAATTTGGAACCTTGTGCTTGTAAGGCAGGCAGCAGAACCACTAAGCTAAGTCCCCAGAGCATTCATTGATTATTCATACCTGAATCAATTTTTTTTTTTTTTTTTGTACCCGGGATCGAACTTGGGTCTTTGTGCTTGCGAGGCAGGCGGCAAAACCACTGAGCTAAATCCCCGGCCCCCTGAATCAATTTTATTTTTTGAGACAGGGTCTCACTATTTAGGTCAGGCTGGCTTTGAATTCACTATGCAGCCCAGGCTGGCCTCAAACTCATGGCAATTCTCCTGCCTCAGCCTTGAGAGTGCTGGGATTACAGGTGTGCGCCACCATTCCTGACAATCTTTTTTTTTTTAATTACAAAAGTTACTTTTAGGAGTTGGGCAGCTCGGTAGTACACCCCAGTAATCTCAGCACTTGAAAGGTTGAAGCAGGAGAATCGTTGCAAGTTTGGGGTCAGCATGAACTACATAGCAAAACCTTGTCTCAAAAAAAAAGTTACTTTTAATACTTCGAGTTAAGCCCCACAGGAATAAAAACCCCTGAGAAGGAGTTGTGTTTTCACCCCCAGAAATGTCCCTGGGTCAGAGAGGCTACCTGAGAGAAGGAAGCACAAAAGGGGCAAAGGGCTTGCCTGGGGTACTGGGACCTGTGAACATGACAAGAAGGAAGCAAGTATGGTGGTGCTGTCCCCAGGTGCACAGGCAAAGGACAGGAGGGTCAGATATGGAGCCCCGAAGCTGCTTAGGTTCCTCTCTTCTTGTTTGCCCTTTACTGCTTCTGCTGCATGATTTCTGAGTCCCTCAGCTTGTGGTCGCAGCACAAAGCCTGTTATCTAGGTGCTTTCCCTTAACTAAGTTGCTCTGCTTTCTTCACACATTTTTCTGGTCAGCAAGCTCACACTAGTTTCCAAGGTCATGACTACAGCAGAAATGCCTCTGTTGTTTTCGCTTGTTCTGTGCCACCTGAACCAATCACAGTGATTTTCCAACACCGCTACACACTTCCACATTTACCTTTAATTTAGTTACCTACTTATCAAGTGTACATCTATGGATTATTTTTTTAATGGATTACAATCCATTTCTGTCTTAAATTATTTTCATGTTCAAATTTTACTTTATTTGGTCAGTGGGAGCTTCTTCAAGGTGTCTCTTTTACTTTTGAGATCCTGTATTTTTTTTTTTGGTACCAGGGATCAAACTTGGGATCTTGCGCTTGCAAGGCAGGCACCGGAACCACTGAGCTAAATCCCTGGCCCCCCTGTAATTTTTTAAGCATTTAATTTCTGGTATAACAAGATATTTAAAGTTCATTTTTAGTAGGGAATATTTTTAGAGTCTAAAATTTAGGTGGTGGGTCTACTCATTGATAGTAGGATATCTTTGCTTCTAGGCCCTTAACAGCAAAGATTTAAGCATTTATTTTAGGTTTGCATTGACATCTACAATTTCAGGCAAGCCTCACAGGATTTTTACTCACTTTCTCTTATTTCATATTTGTATCTTCTTTCCATAGTGGGTATATAATTTCCCAAAAAGCATCAGCACATTTACTCATTTGGCCAATCCCAGAATACATCTGAAATAATTTCAGAATTGCTTCTCCCTTACCTTTATTTACATATATATATATATATATTTGTTTGTTTGTTTTGTTTTGTTTTGTTTTGTTGTACCGGGGATCGAACTCAGGTCCTTGCACTTGCACCACAGACAGCAAAATCCCTTACCTTTATATACATACATACATGTATAAATAAACAAGTCCCGACTCCTCCTCTAGACTGAGGGTATACAGTCAAATAATGTGTTTATAATTTGCTTGGGTTAGTTTTTCTCCCTTTAGTGTACTTATATTACTGAGATAGATGGCACAGTGCATTTTGCCTTTTGCATTTTTAATGATTAACAGTTTATTCTGGAAATCACCACATAATTAATTCATAGAGATTATCCTCATTCATTAGGTTTATCTTGTTCATTTGTTGTGTTTTTTTCTTTTGTGGCACTGCAGATCGAACCAAGACCTTTACACTGAGATACATTCCCAGTCCCTTTTATTCTTTGAGACATAGTCTTGCTAAGTTGCCTGGGTGGGGCTTGAACTTTCCATCCTCCTGCCTGCCTCTTAAGAGTGCTGGGATTACAGGCATGCACCACCACACCTGGCCCATCTGTACAGTGTGAATACTTCTGTTGAATGAGTTTCTGTTAGTAAATCCTTAGAAATGGAATTGCTATGTCAAAGTCCTGAGTCTTTTGATCACGTTACCAAACTGTGCTTCCAAACAGCTATATATGTCTTTACGTTAACTATGTATGAGATTGTCTAAGACAACCCTCTTTCTCTGTCATCTCAGCTGGAAAAGACACTGGAGGAGTGGCTGGGGAAGACATTACCTGGCAGTGACTGGACACCCAATGCCCGGTTTATCATTCGGTCTTGGCTTCGGGATGGCCTCAAGCCACGCTGTATAACCCGTGACCTCAAATGGGGGACCCCTGTACCCTTAGAAGGTTTTGAGGACAAGGTAAAACTTAAACTTTATTCATGTCTCAAATTATTCACTTGAGGGTTGAGACTGTGGACTAACAAAATGGATGTAGATTATGTCTTATTGCCCCCTGAAGCTTTGGGTTGGTCCCTGAAGCTTTGGGTTGGTCCCTACCATGTTTCCTTCCTCTTTACTCTCCAGGTATTCTATGTCTGGTTTGATGCCACTATTGGCTACCTGTCCATCACAGCCAACTACACAGACCAATGGGAGAGATGGTGGAAGAACCCAGAGCAAGTAAGCAGTTCTTAGTTAGCCTGTCAGTGAGGAAGGTGTGGGGTGGGGAGTGGTGGTGTTATGATTATCTGGTATTTCTTGGGCTTTTGAAGAAAGCCTGAGGAGACCTGTCTCTCAACTATATTCTTCTAGGTGGACCTTTACCAGTTCATGGCCAAAGACAATGTTCCCTTTCATGGCTTAGTCTTTCCTTGTTCGGCCCTTGGAGCTGAGGACAACTACACCTTGGTCAAGCACCTCATTGCTACAGGTAAGTATCCCCAGAAGACTGCAGATGGAATGGTACTAGGGAATGAGGGCTGAAGGAGTACTTGGAAGAAGATCGTAGAAAGTTCTGGAGTTAGGAGTTGAGATGAAATTAGGAAATGCTTAAAACATGAAAACTTCACCCAGAGGAAGGAAACAATAACCTGAAGAAATTAACAATGCAAAAAACCCCTGCATAAGTATAAGCAAAAAGGGCCAGATGGATAGAAAGGTACTCCTGGGTTCTCTGTAGACCAGCTACTCAATGTGCTGTGTTCTTGGATACCTACTGTTGAGGTTGAAGAAAAGGGAAGAAGAGTTAGTAGGTTACAAAGGGAAAGAATGTGATTTGAGCAGATGGTTCTTCTTCATCTCTGTCCAGAGTACTTGAACTATGAGGATGGGAAATTCTCTAAGAGCCGGGGTGTGGGAGTGTTTGGAGACATGGCCCAGGACACAGGGATCCCTGCTGACATCTGGCGCTTCTATCTGCTATACATTCGACCTGAGGGCCAGGACAGTGCCTTTTCCTGGACAGATATGCTGCTGAAGAATAACTCAGAGCTGCTGAACAACCTGGGCAACTTCATCAACAGGTGAGTCTTGGTGAGGGGTCAGTCAGCAGATGAGCTGGGAAGAGGCCAGTTCTCCTTGCAGAGATAAGAATGTGGAGAGAATAAGTGGACAGGAGGCTGTGAGGGACAGAAGGATATGTGGAAAGTTGGTTTCTATCAACAGGAACCTGCTTCCAGAACATAGTATCCCACAAATGCTTGAGGGTAGTTAGCTAGAGGTGTGATTTTGCAGAGTTCGTCCACAAATGGAGTTTTGTTTTGAGACAGGGTCTCACTGTGTTCAAGGCTGGCCTCAAACTTGCTATCTTTTTGCCTTAGCCTCCTAAGCACTGGGATTACAAGCATGAGGTACCATGCCTAGCTCTTCCCAGAATGGATTTCTACTGATAAAACATTCACCTGCAGACCAGAAAAGTTTGGCTGAAAAAAGCTGTTTTTGTGTAGGGATAGGATGGTTGTGCTATACTTTTCAGAGTTGTTACTTTAGGCTCACATTCCACTGTTGGTAGCTATTACAGTCATTCTGTAATCCAAAGAAATGTCCTTCATGGCTTAGGGTTCTTCAGTCCCTCTCTTGGAGCCCAGGGTCTTTAGCTTAGTCCTGTTACTTAACCTTTCAGGTTTGGTCATCAGCCACATTTAATAGGTAAGTCTTCATTAGAGTACTTTTTTTTTGTTTTGGTACTGGGTATCTGAACCCAGGACCTTGTGCTTGCAAGGCAGGTTTAGTGCCACTGAGCCTAAATCCCTGGCCCTGGGGTACTTTTTTGATAGTAGATCACAATCATACATTACAACTTCATTTGGAAATAATTTTTTTTTTCTGGTACCGGGGCTTGAACTCGGGTCATTGTCCCCGTCAAAAAAAAGTACAGTTGTGGGCTGGGAATTTAGCTCAGTGGTTCCGGCGCCTGCCTTGCAAGCACAAGGTCCTGAGTTTGATCGCCGGTACCAAAAAAAAAAAAAAAAAAGTACAGTTGTTAAACTTTGTCAAGAATCAAATTCTTGGAGGAGATAGAGAACAAAGAATTATTATTTTGTGCTGGATGTGGTGGCCCACACCTGTAATCCCAGTACTTGGGAGGCCAATGCAAGAGGAACAAGAGTTCAAGGCCATCCTTGGCTGCACAGTGAGTTCAAGACCAGCCTGAACTACATACCAAGACCCTGTCTCAAAATACCAAAAGAATAAAAACCAAAACCTAAGAATTTAAGCTTTGCTTTCTATTTTGAGGAGCCAGAAGGTGTCAGTTCTGGGTAGAAATCCTGAGAGAAAGAAGAGTTGTAGAAATTGGGTCAAATTTCTAAAAGGAGACCAGAAAATAACTTTTTTCCTCTTCTTTCCTACTCCCATCAAGGGCTGGGATGTTTGTGTCTAAGTTTTTTGGGGGCTTTGTGCCTGAGATGGTGCTTACCCCTGATGATCAGCGTCTGCTGGCCCATATCACGTTGGAGCTCCGGCATTATCACCAGCTGCTAGAGAAGGTTCGGTGAGTAATCCACACTTCTTGTCTCATCTCAGTGACGAGACACTGACATGTTGAGATCTGCCCCCTTCCCCAGGATCCGGGATGCCTTACGCAGTATCCTCACAGTATCTCGACATGGCAACCAGTACATTCAGGTCAATGAGCCCTGGAAGCGGATAAAAGGCAGTGAGGGTGACAGGTACATTAAGGGGATAGGGCTGGCTGCCAGGACTAAGTAGATGTCAGGCTGTGTCCTTCTTGAAGTTTTGACTTATCTCATTCCTTCCTCAGGCAGCGGGCAGGCACAGTGACAGGCATGGCAGTAAACATAGCTGCCTTGCTGTCCGTCATGCTCCAGCCTTACATGCCCACAGTTAGTGCCACCATCCAGGCCCAGTTGCAGCTCCCACTTCCAGTCTGCAGTGTCCTTCTAACAGACTTCGTGTGTACCTTACCAGCAGGGCACCAGATTGGCACAGTAAGTCTAGGGCAGAAGGGCCAGCCTGTCTTAATATTTATGCTTTTGTCATAGTCTATGGTATGGAATTAAGACTTGTATCTCTCCAGTTCTGCTTGGTGGATGGAGCTTTTTTTGTTTTTTGGTACCAGGGATTGAACTCAGGACCTTGTGCTTGTGAAGCAGGCAGCAGAACCACTGAGCTAAATCCCTGGCCCAGGAGTTCTTAATAGCTCTTCTCTGAACCCCTTCCTCACTCTGTACTTGGGCTTTGTTTCTGACATTAAGTCCTTAGTATCTGTTTGCAAGCCAAGTATTATCTGCATATCCTTATTGTCTTCATGCCAGAACCTAGTACCTGGTCTATAAATATCACTGGTTTAAGAGGGTGGGGATTTAGCTCAGTGGTTTTGCCACCTGCTGCGCAAGCGCAAGGACCCAGAGTTCGATCCCCGGTACCAAAAAAAATATATATATATATATCACTGGTTTAAGAAACACCATGATCACTTAGTAGCGGACAAAGAAAATGCAGCATAGCCAAAGTATGGGATGAACCTCAAATTGTTAAATTCTCTTTGATCCTATGATACTTTGGGCTTAGTATTAAACGCGTTCCTGAAACCAGTAGCTATTTGTTCAGTGTTATTCTAAATGTTAAAATGGAAACACACTCTTTGTAAATAGGGAGGTGAGGAGGGGGTGAAGGGAGGGCAGGGAAATGGGGAAGAAATAAGAACCAAGATACATTATGTAAAGGTACAAGTTCCCAATGATAAATGTAAATGTATTGTATACCTAAAATGTACCAATAAAAGAATTTATGAAAGAAAAGAAAAAGTGGGGTTGGAGAGGCCCTCTGTATAGTGTGGTAGAGTTTACATGTAACCAGTGAATGATTCTGCAATTCTTTTTTCACAGGTCAGTCCCTTGTTCCAAAAATTGGAAAATGACCAGATTGAAAGTTTGAAGCAGCGTTTTGGAGGGGGCCAGGTGAGAGAGCTAGACTATGCCCTCACCCAGCTACACCAGCACCTCTTTAGTTTCCCCAAGTATCCCTTACTCATCACTCTTTCCATCTTTTGGCCTTCCTGCTTCCTCACTTACTTTTTCTTTCCTATCTTAGCTAGAAGAGTCCTTGGAGTTGAAGGTAAACACTTTCCCTGAGATGCTATCTAAAACTGGAGGTCAGAGGATATTTATGGCAGCCAGTGATAACTCTGTTGTTGTTCTCCAGGCAAAAGTATCACCCATGCCAGCAGTTGTAGAGACTGTTAAAACAGCTGGAGCACAGCAGATTCAAACACTGATGGATGAAGTCACAAAACAGGTATGAAGCTTAACCCTATGGGAGCCTGGGAAAGCCGAATTCTAAACAGGTCCTTTTGTGGTCTCATTACCCCCTCCCCTCCTTTTCTTAGGGCAACATTGTCCGAGAACTGAAAGCACAAAAGGCAGACAAGAACCAGGTTGCTGCAGAGGTGGCTAAACTCTTGGATCTAAAGAAACAGTTGGCTCTAGCTGAAGGGAAACCCCTTGAAACTCCTACAGGCAAGAAGAAAAAGTGAGAAAACGTTCATAAAGTCACTTTAATGGATGTAGACAATAAATAAATGTACAACCTCTATATACAAGCTGAGACCCTTTCCTTTTGTCTACCCCAAGAATTTGAGGGTCACATCATTGGCACTGGTATGAAGGTGGTTAATAGCTACTTCTGGGAAAGGTAGGTGGTAGCCAGAGCTTGGGAGTGATGGCCCCATTTGTTCATGCTTGGTGCAGATTAACCATTCGGTCAATCAGAGCTCGGCGCGTTGCCTCTACTTCCCTGGTCAGGCACTCAATTTCCTGCTTGAGCCGTTCATTCTCTTCTGTTAGCTGTGCCACTTTCCTTTCATTCTCTTGTTCTTTTTCCTTCACTCTTTGCTTTCCAGCCCGGACTGGCCACTGGCCACTCTGTTTTCGTTTCCTGGTTCTTCCTTGGTCTTCCTCTTCCTCCTGAGCTAGGGAGCTCTGACTGGAATCTGGAGAGCGAGGGCTTTGAGAGGTGCTTGTGATCTCTGGTGGTCCTGGTTCCTCAGTCAGCCAAGCAAGAGATGCAGGGTCAAGAGTGGTGAATGTTTTTGATTCTTCCTTCAAGGAAATGAGGAGGGTATTAGTTGATAAGGGAAAGGTAACATCACCCCTGTTCCCAGCTTTAGTTCTATTTTTATTTTATCTGAGATAGAGTCTCACACATAGTTCAGACTGGTCTGGAACTCACTATGTAGCTCACGCTGGCCTCAAACTCTTTGGCAATCCTCCTGCCTCAGCCTCCTCAGTGCTGGGATTACAGGCATGCACCCCTCCCTCCCCCCACTTGTTCTCAACTTTAGGACTAGCACTCTCACCTCTTCGTTTCCAGGGGGTGAGATATAGTTACCCCCGTTTTCATCTGAGGACAGGACTTCCTGCAGGTCCTCATACCAGGCTTCCAGCTCCCAGTTGGACACTGCCCCAAAGGAGAAAGGCAATGATTCAGCTGCCATCTCTGCAGTTGGATCAGGTTCTGGAAAACTATACATTTAGAATAAAAGCTCCACTTAGAAACAGTCTATACCACAGGCTGGCAGACTAGTCTTCCTGTTTCTGTAGATATAATTTTATCAGAACACAGCCATATCTGTTTATTTACATATGTTTTATAGCTCCTTTAATGCTACAACAGCAGAGATGAAGATGAATATTGGTGATAATATGTCCTAAACACCTAAATTATTCACTCTCTGGCTCTTTGAAGTTTACCAGTCTTTAGTTTATACCAGTAATTCCTTCTCTTGGGGGTGGGGTGACTATGGGAGTTGAATCCTGGGCTTTGTGGATCCCAAGCATGTTCTCTCACTGAGCTATGCCAATAGCTTAATACTGTTGTTTTTTCCTTGCTCTCTGCCCAGGACTTAAAGAAGCAAAGTACCTGGATATACATTCTTATGGGATCCTAATGAAAGTCTTCAGTCCACTGAGAACTCCACTGGTAGTTTCTGGGGACAATGACCAGACCATTTGTGCTTCTTTCTTCTATGTGGGGAACTTGGGCAAATGGTCTTTTGATCTGTTTAACCTTGATGGGGACTAAGGATTAGTAAGACAAACCAATTGTCTTTATTGGGGTGACTTTGAGAGCCAGCTTTCAATTAGGAAATGCTCTCAAAATAGTGATTTTTGACCTTATTATGGGGTAGGCCAGGATAGACATGGTCTGACAGATTCAAACCTTCCTCTTCCACCTTGGCTAGGTCCTTTAATAATTTCCTAGGATCCCAGCAAGGGAGCCTAAGTAGCTTTCCTTATGAGTTGGTTTTAGAAAAGGATTGAGTTAAAATTTACCTGCTTTCAGGTGTGGTGATGTATGAAAATACACTTTCTCCTGGAAGACTGTGGAGAACAAAGACAAATGTCAGCCATTTTTGGAAGGGGGAGAGGTAGGCCTCCTGTTGGTCCCTCTTTACTTCCAGTCTTGTGAGATAAGGATAATTAAAGGGTCCTATGGCCATTTCCAAGGATAGAGGAAAGTTCAACTATTTATTTTTAGTTACTGACATTTGTAGTCCCGATTACATAATAGTACTGGCCAACTCAGCTTTCTCTAAATTCAAGGCAGGTCTCATGCCTGCCAGGGTAAGAACTACAGAAAAGGAAACAAACATAGGTATTTTCCTAACTCCATTCCCACACTGACATCCTCCAAATGTACATTTCCAGTTAGGACCTCTCCTGGGATCTCTAGCTCTGATGCCTATTGCCCACTTGCCATCTCCTTTTGTATATTTAATAGGCACTTGGATTATATCCAAAAACAATCTTACTGATGTCCAAGGCTGTCCCTATCTGTCTTGATAAAGGAAACTAGATCCTCAAGCCAAAAACTTTGGTATCACCCTTGACTCCTCTCCCCTCATACCCCACAATCCACACTATTAGCAATTTCTTTCTTTTTTTTTTGAGACAGGGTCTCGCTATGTAGTTTAGGCTGGTCCTGAATTCACTGTAACCGAGGCTGGCCTTGGACTTGCTGTGATCCTCCTGCCTCAGTCTCCAGGTGTGTGCCAACATCCCCAGGTTAACACATTTTTTTATATTATGTTTTGTAAATTAATTTTATTGGTACATTTTAGGTATATAATATGACATTCATCATTGGAAATTTGTACCTTTATATAATCTCTCTTGGTTCTTATTTTTTCCCCATTCCCCTGCCCTCCCTTCAACCCCTCCAGCCCTCCCTATTTACAAAGACTTTGTTTACATTTTTTCATTTTCTCAAGTTAACAAATTTTTTTTTTTTTTGGTACCAGGAATTGAACTCGGGTCCTTGTGCTTGCGCAGCAGGTGGCAAAACCACTGAGCTAAATCCCCGGCCCAAGTTAACACATTTTTTATAAATACTCCATACCTAAGCATTTCTTACCAATTCCACTGTTTCTAAATGTACACCAATTTACTACCATCTTTACCCTGCATTATTTCAGAAACCTTGAGGGATTTTTTTTCTCCCATTTCTCCTTCCACCAGCCCTATCCACAATATAGCAGCTAGAGTGAGCCTTTTACTCATTCAGTTATTTTTGCAGTGGTGCACACTGTGTATTAGGTAAGTGTTCTACCATGGAGCTATATTCCCAACCCTTTTAAAACAGGTCAGGCCGGGGGTGGGAGTGGTGGTGCACACCTGTAATCCCAGCACTCGGGAGGCTGAGGTAGGATCACAAGTTTGAGGCCCGCATGGGCTACATAGTGAGTTCAAGGCCAGCCTGAACTTATGGTGAGACCCTGACTCAAAAAAATAAAACTTAGGGGCCAGGGATTTAGCTCAGTGGTTCCACTGCCTGCTGCGCAAGCGCAAGGACCTGAGTTCGATCTCCTGTACCAAACAAAAAAACAAAACAAAAATAAAATTTAGGTCAATCTTCTACTCAAAAACCTCCAAGCCAGGAGAGTGAGATCTGTGGCACTCTGGAGGCTGAGGCAGGGAGACTGCAAGTTAAAACCCTGCCTGGGCAATTGTGCAGGACCATCTCTTAGAATAAAAAATTAGCTGGAGATGTAGCTCAGTGCAAAGTCCCAGAATTCAACCCCAAGTAACACAAAAACTTCCAATGATTTACTTATTTCATGAGTATTAACGACTAACATTCAGCCAGGCATGGTGGTGCACACCTGTAATCCCAGCACTTGGAAAGGTAAGGCAGGAGAGGATAATTGTGAATTCAAGGCTAGCCTGGGCTACATAGTTTAAGGTCACCCTGAACTATGTAAGAGGCTGTGTCTCAACCCCTATCCTTCCCCAAAAGACTTAAAAGTTCTCAGACTGACTTGTACGGCTCTACACAACCTGCATCTTTGCTGCTCTAAGCTTTCTTCAACCATTCTCCTTCCTGTCTGCTCTAGTGTCTAGGAATAGTCCCCTGGCCTGTTCCTAAAGGTACCAGGCATACTCCCATCTTAGGGCCTCTGCTCTGGGTGTTACTCCTGGAAAGCTCTTCCACATATCTGCATGGCTCACTGGCTGGCCTCCTTTGGATCTTTATTTAATTAGCACCTCAGTAAGGAAATTCCTACTTGATAACTAAACTCTACACTGAACATTATTCTTTTCTGCTTTAGTTTTCTCCATGGCATTTATACCTCCCACTGAAATGTAAGTTCTATGACACTAGTTTTTTTTTTCTCTCATTCAAGGATATACCCTCAGTTCCAAACTGCTTGGTACATAGTACCAAGCTCAGTAAATATTTGGAATGAATGAAAAAATCGCCCCTAGTCTCACAATAGGGAAGGAGAACTAAACCCAGAGGCAAAGCGGCAACTGCCTGTGCCTAGGGACTAGAGATGCAATATTGCTCTGTGTTTCTCTTCAGGGCTGTTCTCTTTGGGGAAAACTCCTGTGTGGGACGTGGCTTTCATCAGCAGTGGAGCCCCAGTCTAGAGGGCTGTACAGCCAAACAGGGGGCTGACCTGACGCAATGGTTACACAGAGATTAGTTGGGAGACAGGAGGGGAAAAAGGCAGGGATCAATCCCAGGAGGGCGATACGCTGGGGAAACCCCAAATGGCTTTCCACACTAAAAGCGAACCAGGCTGCTCTCGTGTGAGGCCCAGTGAACTCTGGGAAAAAGGGAAAACCCATCCGCGATCCCGGTCCATCCGTACCCCTGCTCCCAAAGAGCTGTGTCAGTCTCAAGGTTCTCCAATCTTCTGCAGGCTCCAGGGGTCCCATCTACTCCACCTCCCCACCCTGGCGCTGCAGCTGAGCCAGGGTTGGGGGTGGGGTAGAGGGAATGCCGCCGGTGGCAAAGTGACAGAACTGCCTGAGCCACGGTCACCCAGTCTTTTCGAAGCGGGGATGTGTCCTGCTGCCCCGCCTGTCAGAGAACAGGCCAAAGGAGGTGGCCTGGGGTCGGCGACAGAAAATTTCCGGATGGCAACAGAGGTCCCTCTGCGTAGCAGCACAGAGCAGAGGCCGTGCTCTGCGGAGAGGTGAACAGGAAAAGGAAAAAGGGCCACTCTTAAATAAAGGGTTCTCTCCATCCTTTAGATGGTCCCTAAATTCGCTCCGGAGGGGAGGGGCCTCATCCAAAAGGGCGGACGCCACAACTTTGGAGGGGACAACCGAAATTCGTGAAGACGGGGAAGTAAAGGACAGACGGGAAGTCAGTACTCGCCTCTCTCCTCAGGTTCCGGCTCTGATTTTGGCTCTGTCGCTGCCACCGGCTCATCTTCAACATGATATGCTGTCTGTCTTACACCCAAGCCTCTGACCTCGAGGGAGCTGAGCCGAGATCTTTTAGCAAGGCCTTGCCCTCCTCTCGGGGATGGGATCCAGAAGCCTACCAATCACAAGGCGGCACACCGGCATCGGCCCCGCCTCATTCTTCACAACCGCCACTCAGGAACCCCGTAGGACGGCCTCCATCGCGCCCTCTCGGCAGGAGGTCGACGTCGTGTTGGACCCGGAAGTAGCTTTGGGTCACGCGGCTTCGCGGAGGCGGTGGGTGAGTCATGCGCGCGCGCGGAGGGGAGTGTGGAGGGGGGAGGGGAGGGCAGGGGGGCGGGGATGATGCAATGTTTGGCAACCGGTGTCTGCGCGCGCACGCGCAGGGGACAACGAGGGTGGTGGGAGGTGCGGTGGGTGGGGGAGAGGAGAGAGGGCGGGGCGCCAGCTCCGGGTACCCAACGGCCCCAACGGCTATCAACTGTGGGGCCCCCCAGGCTGCTGTGTGGCATCTCACTGCAGCTTGTACCCTCCGAAGCTGCTGTTCCGCCCACTTAGCGTTATCCCCTTTACCTTCCTCTTATGAGACTCCCATTTTCCCTGGCTTCTCCAAGCGATTGGGTACTTAGGCCTTGAAATCACTCTCAAAGTTTGCATCCATCCACCTGGATTGACATTTTATTAAAGAGGTCTCCTCTTTTAACCTTCTAACTCCCCAAAAGATGCCGAGGTATTGGTATGCGCTTGATAGACTTATCTGCTCCTCTCAAAAGAGCACCCTTGATTTTTATAATATAGTTTCTGATAGCCCTGATGTGTTAAATCTATGTTCTTTGCCCAGTGAGGCCGATTCTGTTTTCTCCCTTATTTTTCCTCGTGGTGCTTTTATGTCTTTCAAAGACCAAGACCCTCCTTTTTACTGTCCCAGAGAGCAAATCCCGCGACTCCCTGCTGAGCTGGCACCCGCACCGGTCTCGGTGTCAGGTCGCGACCTCCAGGGGAGCCGAGCTGCCCGGACGTGAGTGCAGCTGAGCTGAGCGCATGACTTCCCTGGACGGGCTGTCAAGAGCCCAGATTCTGGCCACAGGTCCCTCGCCTCCCCGGCGATCCTACCGCTCTCATTTGTAAAGATAAGTTGTGAAGGTAAAATGAGAGTATTCTGATCATGAACTTGGAAGCAACTTGAACAAAAGTAGAAAGCACTACGCAAAATGCAAAGTATTTTTCTGGTATCATGAAAAGAGGCTTCGTGGTGGCCTGTTACCTGGCCTGTCATACCCTCATGGGGGCAGCCAGAGTTTGTCTAAGCAGAAACTGTTGAGACCGGTTGTGGCTGGATGGTGTGGCAGTGACAGGTCCGTGGCCCGGCTGCACCGCTGCTCCAGACCTCCATTTCCCTTTCTGTAAATGGAGGTGGGGGGCTGGACCAGATGGTCTCTCCTGGCCTAAAGACAGACCAGGTTGTCAGTGACAGGCGGAGGTCATGTGACTTGACCGGCCGAGTTCGTGTTATGACATGTTGACCTGGGTAGGCGGGTCAAGTCCCAGAACCCTACCCGGGAAGCCTTTGGGGCGGGGCAGGGCAAGTCGCGACTTTCATCTTTTGAGGCTGGCTCCTCCCGGACCTGGCATTCCTGGCTCCCCAACAGATTGTGGCTTTCGAAGGACCCTTTCCCGGGGAGGGCTGGGATTGGCCACCAGTGCCCTGGGAAGAAACACAGATCCTTCCGCGGAGGGCGGGGGGGCTGCGTGGGGTGTTTGTTCTCTTGGGGATTAATGGGGGGTTGTGGGGGAGGGGCGGGCGCGCTCCCGCATGCGCACTGCGGCCCCTCCTGTTGGCTCGCTGCTGTCCGCTGGGCGGGGGCCGGGCCCCGCCCCTCTCCCGTCCGGGCGGCGGTGGCTGCGGCGGTGGCGGCTGCAACGACGGCGGCGGCGGTAGCAGCCTGCGCGGTGCCTTCTGGGAACGGAATCCCCAGGGCTGCCCCTGGCCCCCATGGCGCATGCGCGGGAGGCCGCTCGGTGATCCGCGGCGGCGGCGGCGGTGGCGCTTCCTGCTAGGACCGGCCGGGGCCGTACCGGAGGCTCGGGCTCCACCGACCCTCCTCCCACTCCCTCCCACTCACCCTCTGGGCCGCGACTGCGCAGGGCGGGGCCGGCCGAACCATGGGCCGCGGTGAGTGCGGGGCCCGGCCCCCCCACCTCGCCCCTCCCCCTCCCCTCCCCCTCCCCTCCCCTCCCCTCCCGTCCCCTCCGGTCCCTACCCTCTGCCCCCCTCTGCGTTCTCTCGGCCCCTTTCCCCGGCCCCCTCCCCCCTCCCCCGCCCTCCCCTGCCCCCGCCGTTTCTCTCTCTCACTGCCTGACTTCTGCCTTCCTCACCTCCCTCCCTTCAGTGCTTTGCCCACCCTCTGCCCGCCCTCTCTCCAAGTTCCTTCCTAGTTCATGCGCCTTCCCCTCCTCCCCAAGCAGAGGGAAGCAGTCTGGGTGACAGGGCGCCTTGTTATGAGAGGGAAAGTTTGGAAACCGTCAGTGTGGAGTGGGAGCGATGGTGAGGTTGGGGAGAATACTTGCAGGTTTGAGGGGCGTCCCGCATATCAGAAGAGCATGTCTTGGAGCTAATTGGAAACCAGGGGAATTGGAGGTTCTGAATCTTCTTTGCCTTAGGCTTGGAGAATAAGGAGCTTCTTTGGATCCTGGGAGAGGGGAGTGCTGTGATACTTCACCCAAGCCCCAAATAAACTAGATCAGTGATTGTCTGATGGAGTGGGCAGGGGGGATTTTTGCTGGTATCTAGCAGATAATTGGGCCATTGCCTGGTGACCCATGGGACAGTCTATACTTTTTATATGAACTTTCTCGGGGAGAGGAGGCCAAACGCTCTGGAAAACTTCTCAGTGTCCTGGCATTATGGGAATTTGCCCACACTTCACACACAGAGGTGTCCCTAATAGGACAAAGGGCCTGACCCACCATATGCCTGGAAATTGGGCCAGGGTGCTTTGGTCCCTGGGAGCTGAGACCCTGATCCCCTCTGGTCTTTAGGGTCTGTGCTTTGAATAGATGTTTATGGACTCAGCCAGCAGATCCCTGAAATCATTATAGGCACTTACCTCACATTGTTAGGGGTCTCTTCTTGAGAGTGTCCTGGGCTGTGGCTCCTTTTGATTTGGGTTAATTCCTGAGGATCCTCTCTCCTGTGTTGCAGGTGTGGGCTAAGCTGGCAGCCCAGGCTTTAGACTGGACCTCACGATGTTTGCAGAGATGTTCAGGTAGCCATGGCAGTATGGCAGAGGATTCCTTCTCATTTTCCTAGGTCTCTGAGTGTCATCTTGTCACTCAGAGGCTTCCCCTGAGTTTCCTTGCGTCTCCCCACAACCTTTGCTTTCCTGGAGTCCTCCCTTAGGTACCCAGCCCAGTTTAATCCTCCTAGTGCCCACATGGATGTCTGTGTTATTAGGCACGCGGGAGCTGATTACACACAATGAATGGGGGCAATGAAAGCAGTGGAGCAGACAGAGCTGGAGGCCCTGTGGCCACATCTGTCCCCATCGGCTGGCAGCGCTGTGTACGAGAGGGTGCTGTGCTCTATATCAGGTATCGATCTTCAAAGTTCCCCAAGTTTGATCAACCTGGCTGTCCTTGGCTTGCCTAAGTTTTCTTTTTCCCACCTCTGCTTTCAAAGTTCTGATCTCAGGTACCCTGTTGCTCTTCTTCATTCTTCCTCAGCCTTTTCTTCCCTCCACCGTCTTTGCTCTGTATTTCTGGGCCTTGCATCCATTTTCTCTCTGTCTTGTCACTTCCCTTACCTTTTGCCCTTCCTGGGAAATTCTTTAACTTAAGAAGTGTTGGTTAGGCAGTATCTTCTGATTCACTGTCACCTAATCTCTGGCCCTGTCCTCTCCTAGCCCAAGTGGCACAGAGCTGTCTTCCTTGGAACAAACCCGGAGCTACCTCCTCAGAGATGGGACCTGCAAGTGTGGTCTGGAGTGTCCGCTCAATGTCCCTAAGGTCAGAGTCATGATAGGTGCCAGAGAGTACAGGGATAAGCCCAGAGACAACGCAAATCACTGACTACGTAGCCTTTGACACCCCCAACTATGTTGCAGTTGCTTGAAGGGGGAAGCCCTCAAACCCCTAGACAGAGCTGTCCTCCGGCCCCTGCTCCTGAAACACACCCTCAGGGTCCCTGCCCTTGCCTTCTACCCTACAGGTTTTCAACTTTGACCCTTTGGCCCCGGTGACCCTGGGTGGGGCTGGGGTGGGGCCAGCATCAGAGGAGGACATGACCAAGCTGTGCAACCACCGTCGGAAAGCTGTTGCCATGGCAACTCTGTATCGCAGCATGGAGACCACCTGCTCACATTCTTCTCCTGGTAAGTGTTCTGCCACTTTATAGAAAATTAAAGAAAATCTAAGAGTGGAAGGTGGATGGTGGGAGGAGTTTTAAGAGAAAGAGCAAGAAGAAGGGTGGAGTGGTCTGCAGAGCTCCTTGGTAAGAGGAGGGGATTGGGAGGCTGGGAACTTTCAGGAGATGGGACTGGAGAGAAAAGAAAGTTCTTGAAAGGGAAGCCACAGGTTGACCCTTCATTTCTCATTTATTGCAGGAGAGGGAGCGAGCCCCCAAATGTTCCACACTGTGTCCCCAGGGCCCCCCTCTGCCTGTGCTCCCTGTCGAGTTCCTCCTGCAACTCCACTTAATGGGGGTCTTGGCTCCCTTCCCCAAGAGCCACCATCAGTTCCCCAGGCCTTCCCCTCTCTAGTGGGCCCTGGGGGGCTCTTCCAGCCACCAAGGCTTCCTGACCCCGTCTCCTCTGGGGGCAGCAGCAGCCCCCGTTTCCTCCCGAGGGGCAATGCCCCTTCTCCAGCCCCACCTCCTCCACCTGCTATCAGCCTCAATGCCCCCTCATACAACTGGGGAGCTGCCCTCCGGTCCAGTCTGGTGCCCTCTGACCTAGGCTGTCCTCCAACCCCTCTTGCCTCTTCCTCACCACCCTCAGACCCTCCTATCTTCCACTGTAGTGATGCCTTAACACCCCCTCCCCTACCCCCGAGCAATAATCTCCCTGTCCCCCTTGGCCCCTCTGGTCCCGCCACTCAGCCACCAGTGTCTTCAGCCACTATGCACCTGCCCCTTGTCCTGGGAACCCTGGGAGGGGATCCCACGGTGGAGGGGCCTGGGGCACCCCCCTTTCTTGCTAGCAGCCTACTTTCTGCAGCGGCCAAGGCACAGCATCCCCTGCTACCCCCTCCCAGCACTTTACAGGGCCGAAGGCCCCGTGCCCAGGCACCCTCTGCTTCTCATCCCTCATCGCCCCATCCCTCTCAGCGTCGATCCCGCAGACCTCCAACTGTCTTGCGATTGCTAGAAGGGGGAAGCCCTCAGACCCCTAGACGGAGCCGTCCTCGGGCCCCTGCTCCTGTACCCCAGCACTTTCCTTTTCCAGAACCATCCCAACCGATTCTCCCTTCTGTACTGTCCCTGCTGGGACTTCCCACTCCTGGCCCTTCCCACTCTGATGGAAGCTTTAACCTTTTGGGGTCAGATGCACACCTTCCCCCTCCCCCAACCCTCTCCTCAGGGAGCCCTCCCCAGCCCAGGCACCCTATCCAGCCCTCCCTGCCTGGGACCACCAGTGGCAGCCTCAGCAGTGTGCCAGGTATGTGAGTGTTGTGGAGCCCTTCTTTAGCTTGGGGGAATGGAGGCAGCCAGGGCATTTAGATGAAATTTTAGCACTTTTTGGTGGTTGGGCTGAGGGCAAGGAGTTTGGGTTCTTTGGTGGCTGGGAAAGGGACTCCCTTGAGCTGAATCTTTCTCTTCTTTTACAGGTGCCCCTGCCCCACCAGCTGCCTCCAAAGCCCCCATAGTCCCCAGCCCTGTGCTTCAAAGCCCATCTGAAGGGCTGGGTATGGGGGCGGGCCCAGCCTGCCCTCTGCCTCCCTTGGCTGGTGGGGAGGCTTTCCCTTTCCCTAGCCCTGAGCAGGGCCTGGCACTGAGTGGAGCTGGCTTCCCAGGGGTGCTGGGGGCCCTGCCTCTCCCTCTGAGTCTGGGGCAGCCTCCACCCTCTCCACTGCTCAGCCACAGTTTATTTGGTGTGCTCGCTGGGGGTGGAGGACAGCCTCCCCCTGAGCCCCTGCTACCCCCACCAGGAGGACCTGGCCCTCCCCTAGCCTCAGGCGAGCCTGATGGGCCCTCGCTTTTGGTGGCTTCCTTGCTCCCACCACCTTCCTCAGAGCTTCTGTCACCTCCTTCTGCACCCCCTAGCAACCTCCTTGCCTCTTTTCTGCCCCTTTTGGCCCTGGGCCCCACAGCTGGAGATGGGGAGGGATCTTCAGAGGGAACTGGGGGTCCAAGTGGGGAGCCATTTTCAGGTTTGGGAGACCTGCCCCCTCTACTTTTCCCCCCACTTTCAGCCCCCCCTACCCTCATAGCTTTAAATTCTGCGCTGCTGGCTGCCAGCCTGGATCCCCCCTCGGGGACACCCCCCCAGGTGAGGATAGGGGATGAGTGGATGGGATAGAACAAGAGGTAGAAGCAAACATGGGAACTGGGAATGAAAGCCTTTCAGTGTCATGCCTGGGCTCTTAGGAGTTCTAGGGAGGACTTGCCTTTGGCTGGAATTGGGATAGCTGTGAGAATAGAGTCTATTTAGTAAACATGGCCTGTATCGCTTGAGGCTTCAGTCAGATCCTGTATATGAAAGTACTGTAAGTCTATCAAGTACCTTGCATATGTAAGTGCTGTAACTTGTCTTTCCTTAGCCCTGTGTCCTGAGTGCTCCCCAACCTGGACCACCTACCTCCAGTGTCACCATGGCAACTACTGACCCGGGGGCCTCCCCTCTGGGCAAGGCCCCCTCCAACTCAGGGAGACCCCCCCAACTCCTTAGCCCTCTGCTGAGTGCCAGCCTGCTGGGTGAGTCTGAAAGAGAAGTAGTAAAAAGTGGGGAAGAAAGTCTTGACTGACCACTTGGGTAAGGCCTAGAGAATAGTAGGGTTTGTTCTGCCTAATTGGTTTGCCTGGGGAGAGACCTGTCTCATTTTTCAACAGGTGACCTGTCTTCACTGACCAGCAGCCCTGGAAGCCTCCCCAGCCTGTTGCAGCCTCCTGGCCCCCTTCTCTCTGGCCAGTTGGGGCTGCAGCTCCTCCCTGGGGGGGGAGCTCCTCCACCCCTCTCAGAGGCTTCTAGTCCCCTAGCCTGCCTGCTACAGAGTCTCCAGGTGAGGACAGGGGTGGATATTTGTCAGAAAAATCTTTTTTCTAAAACTGGAAGTTTAAGGATTTCTCAGTTACAGTACAGAAGATTGAATTTGAAACTGATTGAAATCTTATTTTGCCAGCAGATTCCTCCAGAGCAGCCAGAAGCCCCCTGTCTACCCCCAGAGAGTCCTACTTCTACCCTTGAACCAGAGCCTGCCCGGCCTCCCCTCAGTGCCTTAGCCCCACCCCACAGTTCTCCCGACCCCCCAGTCCCTGAGCTGCTCACTGGGAGGGGGTCAGGGAAACGGGGCCGGAGGGGAGGAGGGGGACTTAGGGGCATTAATGGTGAGGCCAGGCCAAGCCGGGGCCGAAAGCCTGGCAGCCGGCGAGAGCCTGGCCGATTGGCCCTCAAGTGGGGAACACGTGGTGGCTTCAATGGACAAATGGAACGGTCCCCAAGGAGGACCCACCACTGGCAGCATAATGGGGAGCTGGCTGAAGGGGGTGCTGAGCCCAAGGACCCACCCCTTCCTGGGCCCCATTCTGAGGACCTTAAGGTGAGTGCAGTGATAGTGGGCTGGGCTTGAAGGCTCTGAGGAAAAGCAGGGGGCTGGTGTCTTTTTCTCACTTTTCCATACACAGAGTCTTATCTTTTCTCAGGTGCCCCTGGGGATAGTCAGAAAGTCTCGTCGTGGCCGCAGGAGAAAATACAAGTGAGTGTTAGGCTCACCCCTTAACTGGCCTTTGCCTGCTTCTTGGGGTTATACAAGTGTCCAAATAGTGGCTTGGCTTTCAAAAAGGGCAGATTATTTGAATATGAATAAAGATATTATGCCTTTACTATCCAAATGTAGAAAGTTTCCCACCCAACCTTCTGAAATTCACCTGGTGCTTGGGGAGCTGTTCCTGATCATCTGTGCCCCTTATTGCAGCCCTACCAGAAACAGCAATAGCTCCCGCCAGGATGTTACCTTGGAACCCAGCCCTACAACCCGAGTAAGAGTGAATGTGTTTGTGTGGGTGTGGGTGGGTGGGTGAAATGAGTTAGGGGTATATAAGGGATGAGAAAGGAAGAGAGGCTTAGAGGGAGTCAAGAAAAAAGCTTTCCTGATACCTAGCTGATTGATTACTCTTTCAACTTTCCCTCTGTATAGGCGGCTGTCCCTCTGCCTCCCCGGGCCCGCCCTGGCCGTCCTGCCAAAAACAAGAGGAGGAAACTGGCCCCATAGCAGCCATACCTGGAGCTGGATCTGACCCTAACTGGGGAGAGCTGAGTGCTGAGCCTTGGGAGCCCCTGCAAGCCACTTGCACCTGTGGACAGTGGGTGGGGGTACTACTCCCCACTCAGAGCACAAATGCAACCCCTTCCCCTACAATCCCATCCTGAGCCATTGCAGTGGGTAGGGAAGCTCACCCCCTCCCCCCAAAGCCATGTCACTGAAAAGGCCTGGGGGGGGGTGGTATATGGCCCTCTCCCCACCAGGCGCTAAGGGGAACACCCCCTTCCCCAGGTCTTTTATTTGTTTAAGTTATTTTTGCACAAATGACTCTTTTATATTTAATTCGACTTCATTGCCTCCCTTCTTAAAGCCAGCAGGCTCAGTTTACAAACCTGTGAGCTACTGTTGGCTGCTGCCCTCCTTCCCAGTGAAAGGTACAAAGCAATAAGCATCATGCATCTTCCCCCACCCTAACATCCCTCTGCCTCTGGCTCAGGTTGCTCAAAGCACAGGTCCCCTCTTACCCCTGTCCCCAGGTTTGAAACACATAGCCTCATTTCAGAGTGTAGCCAGGTTCCCTCTACTGTCCTCTGGAATACAAAAAGGGGATAAGGGGGCAAATAGAGCCCTCTGGGCCTCTCCTCCCATACACACTACACTGCCCCTTCTCCCCCATCAAAATGCTCAGAGACGTTGTGGTGATGCGACTGAGGATTATGCAACGTGGTCCAACCGGAGCGGCCAGCATGACCAGCTGTCCAGGGGCTGCCTCCTGCCTTTTCTTTTGTAAAGACAAGACCCTTGGGAGTTCTAATTCTGTTTTGTACTTGCCCTTTGGGGCCTCCACTGCTTTTCTATGGGAGACACTCTTAATTTAACAGATGAGAATATTTTGAAACTCTGGCTCTGGCTCTGTACTCATTTTTTATTTAGTTCTTTGGTAAGAACAGGTTACAACTGAAATCCATTTCTTGTAGTGGAGTGGCTTAGACTGCCTATTATGTTCTGAATGTTTGTCTGTCTTAGTACTGCTTTTTCCCAGGAAACACAGCAGAGGCCACACAGAGTACAACAGCATTTAATGGTCAGAAACAGTTGTACAGTATTATAGTCAGCCACAGAAGCTGTGTTGGAGGACAAGGACCCAATCCTCCCCTATACCAGGCAAAGCAGTATTGGACATGAACTGGCATATGACTAAGTCCATGTCCTTATCCCCACGGCCTGAGGGGAGACCACATCTAATATGCCCCAACTACCACTCTGTTCATTAGGGGAGGGGTGTAAACCCCACATGCAAGACGAACCCTTGCCCCCAGTGTCAAATAGGATGGAGCTGGGAAAGTTACAATGAAGGGGAAACCCTGTATAAGCTGTTAAGAGAGTTCGGAGAGGCAGGGGTTATCCCTGTTCTCCACCTCCTAAAGGTGCTCACTTTCCCAGCTTCTTCATCCGCTCATCAATGCTGGCGAAGTTCCCCTCAACCGCAGCCAGGTTTTCACGCATGGTTGTCTGTACCTACAAAGAGGGTAGAGAGGTGTAATGTCAGGCTGACGTGCTTACCTGCATGAAAAACATCCAGAAGATAGAAGAGAAAAAAATAAATGGAAACACAATATGGGCCAGGGGAAGGGGTGTTTATAGCAGCATTTTTTCAAACTACCATTGGAGTACCATGAGCCTATCTTGGTGTTTGCAGGACTCCTAAAAATTCCCATTCTAGGGGTGAGGATGTAGCTTAGCAGCACAGTGCCTGCCTGGCAAGTGCAAGCTCCTGAGTTCGATCCCTGGTAGTGGAAAAAAAAATTCCCATCTTAGCCAGGTGTGGTGGTGCACACCTGTAATCCCAGTACTTCAGGAGCTGAGGTAAGATACCAAGTTCTAGCCCAGCACTCACCATTTAAACAAACCCTGTCTCAACAAAAGGGCTGGAGATATAGCTCAGTTTTAAGGCCATGGGTTCAATTCCCACTACTACTTAAAAAAAAAAAAAGTCTGTTATATGTAATGAGAACCAAATAAGCCTGCGTAGCTCAGAGTACAAGTGTGTGTCACTGTGCCCAGCTGTAACAAGTACTTTGTTTTCCTTTATTCCTGTGGTCCTGTGATCTCCTCACTTTAGTACTCTAGCACTGTGTATAGTGCCTCCAAGGAAAATTGAGTAATGCCAGGCATTACTAAAGGTATGAATGAAGAAGGTGAGGGTCATGGTCTAGGGTCAGAGGAAGTGGTAGGACCCTGGCCAGGACCCTAAAGCCAGAGTTGGGACTATACAGAAAAAGAGTGGATATTAAAATAAACATACACTAACACCTAATGATTCACCTGTATTAGTGCATTTAACCCACATAACTGAGGGAAGTGCAATTTACCAGTTGGAAAGATGGATCCATAAGTTGTCAAAGGTCCCACACAGTTGAAAAACAGTATGGACATTTAAACCAAGCCCCTGCCACAACACTGGGCCACAAAATGGACTAAGGTAAAACCCTAAGTGATAAAGCTGGAGAAATTAGTCCGTATGTGTTGGCAAAAAGTGAGAGCAGATCAAAACAGGAGTACACACCTGGGTCAAAAGGATGGCATTGTCCTTGAGGGAACTGGCAATCATCTGCTGGGTGGTATCTAAGTGTGTCAACAGCTGGCCAAACTGCATGGCTACAAAAGAAGAAAGAAAGGTATGGTTGAAACTAGAATCCAAGACAAGAAGGAGAGGACTAAAGTGGCCTTTTCAATTCTTGGCATGCCTGGCAGCTGTCCTCCCACCTTGCTCATGCAGCTGCTTGATGGTAACAAGTCTCTGCACCAGCTCAGGAAGGGTGGAGGCTATGGGGCTCCAGCGCTGTATGGTTTCATATAGTTGGTGCACCTAGAAGGACATGACAGGGCCCAGAGCAGATGGCTGAGGTGGCTGTGAAGAACTCACTAACCACCATTTCACTAGGCTGGAGAGAGGATCAAGGGGAGAGGGAAACACTGTCCTGACTTTCTCAGATGATAGGAGCTTCTAGAGACAGGACCTGAAGATCCAGTGTGTTCCCACTTGGAGAACCCGAGGCAGCAAAAGGGGTATGAAAATGGGGAAGGTATGTTCCTGACCTTGCTCTGTGTATCTGCATCCTCCACAGAGGCTTTATGCTTGGCAATCTCATTCACCTTTCCCAGGACACTCTGAAAGCACAGATTTTAAAGCTGACAGTGAGGGAACCCAGGGTATCTCAAGCTACCCAGAATGCATTTGCACCCCTCTAAATACCTGTAGCCGAGCCTCCACTTGGTCCAAAACTGCAAGGTCCAGGGTGCTCACCTTTGCCTGTAGCAGCTCTACAGTCTCCTGGAGGGAGGGGGGATCAAAGGGAAATCAATCAGACTAAGAACAGGCCTTCCATATTCCATGAGAGTTAGTTCATATGTAGCTACAGACTCAGAAGTGAGTCTTGGAGCAAGTCCCATCCCAGTCTCCCCTCTGTACCCTAACACTCCTTCCACACTCACCATCAGACAGGCTCCCTGCAGACCTGCAGAAAGGGGATTCTGGAGGAAAAGGCAGGGAAGAAAGAAACCAGTGAACCCCACAGCCATCTTATTACCACCTTTCCCCACCCTTCATCCTTCTAGCTGGCAGATCCTGGTCACCAAAGCCCTCTGCTGACTTCTCCCAGGCTTATCTGGAATGCCGTGGACCTTAGGGCTCAAGGTGCCAGATTTGAGGCTCAGACTAAGTAAAAGAGAGCACCTGACCTGAGCATCCTGATCACAGCGGACAGTTGCCTCCAGCTGTGTTAGCCGCTTCTCAAGTTCTGCAACCTAGGGGCAGAAAGGAAGTAAGATTTGCTGTCATGCTGTTCTTGCTACAGTAGGAAAAATAAGATCATGCTTTGTCTGCTTGTCACTCCCACCCCTTCCCTAAGGGACTCCTTTCCCTAACACATCCCTAGCCCAAATCTTCAACTCCTGAAAGTACACAGATAAGGGAAACAAGGAGAATGAGACATCAAGAGAAAGCTTTCCTAGCACCCTCTCCCCAGGTCTGATCCTTCAGAGGCAGAAAAACGCTAGGGCCACATCTCCTCTGGCTCTTCAACCATATATATTACAAACATACTTTGGCAGCTTGAGAGAATTTGTCCTGTTCAGGCCGAGAATGTAGTTCATAAGTGACAAGGTTGCTATCTGGGGGGTTTCCACTGGTGGTCTTTCCCCCTGAACTCCCCTTGCTGTTCTTTGTTGTTTCCAGCTGCAGCAGTAGGCGCCTGGTCAGGAAACCAAGGATGAAGGATGAGGGCCAGTCACTTACTCTTGCCTCACAGTCAACATTAAAGAATAGCTAGGCCATTTTTCCCCTTAATATTCCCTATCAGTAGCTGACTGAGTTCTTCCAGAACCCCAATCAGCAATGATTTTCCAACAAAGTAGGACACCCACTTAGCCAGAGCTCCGTCAGGGTCAGTGAGGTTGATCGCGGCACCCGGACCTAGGAGCTTCTCCAGGTGGGAAGCAACCAGCTGCTGTTTCAGGGCTGCCAGCTGCTTAGCCAGCACCACAGGGGTTAGCTTCTCCTCAATGGCTGACTCCTTCACTGCTGTCTGGTATGAAAAAGAGGCAGACCATTTGGGGTGGTAGGAATGAATCAAGACAACCAAAAAGATCAATAGCTGTAAGGATAGCTGTGGCTGGAAGTCAGTTGTTAGCACAGTAGACCGCCTACTTAATAACTCCGAATGTAGATGGATGTATATCTCCAAACCCTGGAAACTTCAGTCTCCTTATCTAAGGAGTTTAGGGAATCTCCCTTCCTGCTGGGAGGTCCTGCTCTGCTATGTAAGCCACACAGCAGAGGTAGGGAGAAGGAATGTATAGTTACCTTGATTTTCTCGACTTCAGTTGTCAGCTCTTGGACCTCATGCAGTAGTCGCTGGTACTTTTGCTGAGGTGTCTCCTTCACTCCCAGGCCCTCTCCAAGCTAGAGAGCAAGCACAGAGGATGATGTTACACCTCCCATTACAGAGAGCCCCGAGAATTTGTCCAAACCCTGGGCCTAAGTCATAAGGTATCATATTCAACACCTAAATCCTTAACACCCTGTTACAAAAGAAATGGAGTTAGCTAGAGGCCTGGAGACTTCCCAGAACAATTGGGGGTGGCAGTGGTGGGCAAACATCACCAAATGCATCCTGCTGGCTTCCTCAGGAACCTGACTAGAGAAACTCAGAACCTGACATTACTCCCTTGATTTCCCTGCTAAATGTCTGCTAGACAGGATCATCACACCATTCCCATCAACACACACAAAACAAACCATCTCATATTCTCCAGATTCGTATCCTGTCCTCTTGGTTTTTCCAATGCGATCTGAGAAATCTGCCAAGAAAAGAAGATGGAACTGAGGGGGCTTGATCTAGGACTAGGGTCGTCATATTCTCAGGTGACTATGAGGGCTTCACCAGAGATTTCCATGAGCGACCCTTTCCCCAGAACAAAAGTCATTGAAATCTGAGGACAGGAAACCACTCCTCATGCTTGTCCTCCAGGCTCCCCCTACCCAACTTCAGGTCAGGCTCACCAAGTCCCTTTGTCCCCACTCTCTTGTCCTTGAACTTGTCATAGGCAGCATTGGGATTGACAATGATGTGCTCCACACTTGTGCTCGTCAGCTCCTCCTGCAGGAATAGGTGGTTCAGACAGAAAAGGAGACTCATTCCCACCCTAGAACTTCACATAGCCCACAAAATCACAAACCACTGAGAGACTGAGCCTGACTTTTCCAAGGGGAAAGGAGGGTGGCTTCATTACAAGCTGTCGACCCAGGCTCAGTCTAGGAAACAGAAGCTTCCTGGTAAATTTGGAGCCTCAGTTGTATAAATATTAACACTCTGATTCAGCTGGGAACAGAGGCAGCAAAGCTCCCCACCCACTCTGTACATACCACCCCCCTAAACACCCTTCCCAGTTATCTGGCACACAACATGCACTCAAGGCAAAAAATCAACCTGACCTCTTTAACCTCCCCCTCCCGAAAGTAAATCTTGCCAAATGAGCAAGTCCATTTTAAAGCCGACCTCCCATCCTTGTGCTGGAGGAAAGAGGAAGGAAGGCAGACAGGCCAATATCTCTGAGTATGAATATTAAATCTGCTGAAGGTAAGATACCAGCACTTAGACACAAAAGGAAGATTGGCAGAGGGCCTGATTAGAAGTCTAGTTTCTCGGCTGCTGTGTGAGGTCAGACAATTCAGAGGATAGGAAGAAGAGGCAGGAGCTTATTGGCTTACGTTTAAAGGAACCTCTTAGAGGAAACAATCATAAACAAAAGCTGCTTGCCAGAACACCTTGGGCAAGGGTCAGATGTAAGCCCTGAAATGGAGATAGTGCAGCACCTCTTTACAGAGAAGCCATGGAACCTACTCTTTTTCCCTCACACCTCCGCACTGTCCCAAGGGCTGAAGCTGTACCATAAGCAGGGGACACAGCAGAGGTTCTCTCCTTACTAAGCATCAAGTTGTTCAGATTCCAGTAACTACACCAAGAGTGGGCACTCCTGACTCACAACTCTCCTCCATATCAGAAGCCCAACAGCCTCCCGCTAGAGTAATGAAGGCAGGGGGAGGGAGAACTCAGGAGTTCTTTATTGTTGGGGTAACATGTCCACCTTCCATAGGAGGAAGGCAAAATGAATCTTCTTTCCTTCACTTAGAAAATCAGTTCTCAATACTGGCTATATTTTAGAATTAGTCAGAAAAAAAAATTTTTTTTTAAATGGCCTGGGACCACTTCTTAGATGCTGATTTTAATTGTTTCAGGGTAAGGCCAGACACCCAAGCCATTCTTATCTGCAGCCAGGAACTTCTACCTGTGTGTGGGTACATGGGAAGTGGGCTGGGGAAGTGGAACGGCGAGCAGCAGACAGAGGCAGGCTCTGTCCCTCACCTCTCTGCTCTATTAGAGAATCGTGTGGGTGGCAGCTTTAAAGATAAGGGGGGAGAAAAGACTTATCAATTTTGGTCTTGCCTCTTCTTTAGGGAATTGCTAGACAGAGGGCAGAAGCCATAGAGCAAGGGGAAAAAGAAGGGCCCAATGTCCCACTCACAAGTGCCAGGGGTAAGAGACATCTGAGTCCCAAATGAGTCTCTTTTTAACCTTCACTGAAATGGTATAGCCAGAGCACCCACTTGCCAAATTGCTGTGTGGTCTCTGGTCTCGAGAAACAGTTTGTCTGAGAAGGATGCAGGCTCAGGAGCAATAACTTTCTCTGAAGTTTACACTTAAGAATATATGCCATTTCTCCTTGTGAAAGCCCCAGGCAAAGGCCAATAATGCAGAAATCCTTTAAAAAAGTTTTTTAAGATGGCTGGGCATATTGGCATTTGCCTATAATACCAGGACTTGGAAGGCTGAGGCAAGATGATCATTTCGAGTTTGAGGCCAGCCTAGGTTAGACAGTGAGTTCAAGGCCAGCCTGAACTATATAGTGAGTCCCTTTCTCAAAAAAAAAAAAATTTTTTTTTAAACAAAAAGTCCTCTTAAAAAGATAATTTTTTAAAAAGAAGATGGCTGGGCGTGGTGGTGTACACCTGTAATTCCAGCACTCTGGGAGGCTGAGGCAGGAGAATGGCAGGTTTGAGCCCAGTCTGAGTAATTTAATGAGTCCCTGTCTGAAAAAATAAAAAGGAAGAATGCAGAATGGGCCTATAGCTTAGTGGCAGAGGACATGCCTGGGATGCTCAAGGCCCTGGGTTCAATCCCCAGCACCACACACACACAAATACAATGGGAGGCATAATCTGAAGACCAAAGAAACTATCATAGCCACCATTTGTTAAGCCCTTATTATCGGTGAATGATATGCAGATAAGAACCTACTTTTTATTTATGCTCCTAAATAATAGGGAAGGGAAGCAGGGAAATGGGCAGTGGAAAGGGGACAACACAGAGAAGGTGAGGCTCAGAGTTCTAGACAGTCACAGGAAGAGACAGCACTTTAATCCCACTGTTCCCTGCTGTACGAGCATGACCTGGCCAGGAAGGCTGCCCGACGCTGGCATTCTCAGATCTCTCTGGGATCCCTCTGCAGCCCAGGGGGACTCAGGTGGGCAGCACACGCTAGTCCTCCAGCAGCACCTATTCTGCCAAGGTGTCAAAGATCTGGAGCACGGGATAGGACAGTGTCACTGTAGTGACTTGTGAGATAGGAAAAGGATATCCAGTGGGTATTGGACTGACTGGAGGGAGGAAAGACTTAGTGGAGACAAGAGGACAGAGAAACAACTGCCCATCACAGCACACCCCATTACAAAGCAGATGAAAGGTCAGGCTTCTTACCAGCTCCTTGTGGTTTCCCCAGAGGTGAGAAAATCAAAAGAGTTAAAAGGAAAGGGAGTGGGGGAATGGGAATGAGGGAGGGGGAAAAAAAAAGACAAAATTGTTATTAGCAAATTATCACATGCACTACATGACAGTCTTCAAACACACTGTACCACAGGGCCCCAGGGGCGCCTAGCAAAATTAGGGTGCCAAAAATTAGCTAGGGGTCTTCATATACCCTAAGAGAAAGAAGACCATGAGACCCTTTCCTCTCTGGTGGTGAAGATGTCATGAAGCTTTGCCATTAACAGCATCAATTTAGAATCATCTGAGAATGAGGAGTTAGATGTTACAAGCTGGTAGCATGAAATAGGAAAGTGCAGGAAGAGAAGGTGGTGGTGGGGAGCTGTAGAAATGGCAGAATATGAAGCCAAGGATATGGAGATTCTGGGGACATGTAGCTGACGGAGGGCTCATAATTCTCAAGGGGGGTTTCCCTCACTAGTTCATGGTCCAAGTCTTCCTGTTTCCTGGCTCCTCTAGTGAAAAACTGTACACTTAGACATCAGAATAAAGTGATAATGAGGGTGGGTCCTCTTGGTTGTCTGACAAGACTTTAGGCAGAACAAAAATATGTCAGCTACCCAGAGAGAGTTTAAAGGAATAGGAAGTACCTAATTACAGTCCCATTCTTATTTTCTGTTGCCAGAGGAGAGGCAAGGCAAATCCTGTCCCTCACAAATCCTATCTGGTATGTTTGCATCTATTATGAGTGGTGGGTAACTTGTTCTGCAGCTGAGTGGTGCATAACAATTCCACTATGATTTATTAGCAAAAAGAGCCCAGTGGGCACCAAGAATCACAGATACCAGCCTATGTATAGAACATATTTCTCAAACCCTGTCCCCAAGTTTTACACAAGCTACAGCATGGACAAGGGGGAAGAGTGAGAACATTTTAAGAAGCCCTTATTTTAGTACAAGCCATATAGATAAGGTCTAACTTCTAGACAAGACTGGCTTAGAACTGCTAGAAGGGGAAATCTAGCAGTATGCCCTGGCTTCCAGGGGCTCTGGTGAGGGGCAGATGAAAATGTGGGGGACTAAGGATGGTTATGTACATATGAAAACCTGTAGTGGGAGAAAGACAAGTGATTCCTATCCCCAGATATCAGTAAGATACACCTGACCCTCAACTCTCCATTCCCTGACCAGTGCCAGGGTCCAGTGGAGCCAAGACTCCTGTTTTATTACAGGATAGAGGCAGCTCCAGGTCCTATGGTCCGGGCTGAGTGTCTCTGCACAGAGTGGGCATAAACACTCACAGGTGCACACAAGCAAACCTATGAGGGAAAAACCCAAACTTACTAAAACCAACACGGGAGAGACTCAAGGAGAGGGAGAGGGGATGACAGGCCATAAACTTAAGATGGGCAGAATGGGGGGGGACAGTACAGTCAAAGAAAAGTCGTATATTAGTTTCAAATAGTATATACCACCTCCAGGTCTGTCTTATGGATAGGTTGAGGAATGGTGAGTGTTGGGGGAATAATCCCATTACCATTACTAGTAAATCTAGTAAAACATAGCCACCTTGACTAGAAAATTCCAAGTGCCCTGACCCAGGATATCAGTTTACTTGGTATAAGATTCCCAGTCCCTTTCACTAATAGACTGTTAGGACTGTTTGGCTAAGTGGCTGTGCCTAAGGGGCAAGAACTGCGGTTCTAAATCAGACAAAGGAGGTGGCCATTGCTGCTCTCTTGAGCCTGTTCAGGCTCTCAGCCAACATTGCAGCCAGGAGGGTTTCAGAACCATGATGACAAGAAAGATGGAGAGAGCTACAGAATAAAACTGTCCACGATGGACCAACGTAATGCTAACCATCCATCCATTTCTAAAGGAGGGGTACAGAAACAGAAAGGCTCACAAAAGCACAAATAACCCAAATTATTATCCTAAAATTGCATATAAACCCTCCTTCCCATCCCATTTACTTTTCTCTAAAGGCTTAGCATAGAATATTAAAATGAGGGGTGTTCCCCTAGGGATAATCCACATATAGCTGCCATCTTCCTTGTTTTCCACCTTGTCTAGAATGGCTCAAAGTCATTCCATAAAAATCTGTTAATCCCATTTAGTGTCAAAAGGAAAAAAGAAACTCCCTTCCAACTCTAGGCCTTAAATACCTCTCATGTTTAAAAGCATTCACAACCTCCATGTTTTTATCCGATCCTCCACGGGACAGTTTTATTCTATAGCCCTCACAAGGGGAAGAGACAACAATTTGCGGATCATAGTTTTTTAAAACCTTAATTAATGATCTTTAAACATAAGGCCAGCAGGCCCCTCAGTGACCCAGCTAGGGATGCACTGTAATTTAAATGATTAGCTACAACAATTGCACAGTGGCAGAGCATTGCATGCGAGATGGCAGGTAGAAAAAAAAAAAAAACATGCAGAAAAGAAGCATTGAATGGTCTTACTTGTGCAAACTAGTGTCCAGGCAGGGTGGTGAGGAGGGAGGATGGGGGAAGCATTAGGAAAAACTCAGGTAAGTTCAAGTGCGCCAAAAGTCAACAAACACAATCAAGCACATTCTGATATTCTAAGCTCAGACTAAGCTGGAGCTCCACAAGACTAAGGCCAAGTAATTTTTCTCCCTTTTACATGTTACTGGGAGTAGTGGTGTCATAGAGGGAAAAACTTCTAGTTTCTAGTTTCTAGGGAGGCTTTCTGAATTTATAACCCTTGCTCCAGCAATTCAAAAACCATAAGCAGAATTCCTCACTGACCCAAGGGAGGCTGTGAGTCTGAAAAAGGGTATTCCATTTGGGAACTAGCTTCCCTAACAAAATATTTTAAGAAAAGTTTCAATCCAGACAAAGTAGTGCTTGCCCATGAAGCCAGGAAACTGCAAGTTCAAGGCCAGCTTGGGAAACTGAGCAAAACTATGTCCAAAATAAAACTTTTAAAAAGGGCTGGGAGAAGCCAGGCATGGTGGCACATGCCTGTAATCCCAGCACTTGGGAGGCTGAGGCAGGAGGATCGCCATGAGTTCATGAGGCCAGCCTGGGCTACACAGTGAGTTCAAGGCCAAGCAGAACTGCATAAGACCTTTTCTCAAAAAAGGGGAGGGGAGCCAAGGATTTAGCTCAGTGGCACTGCCACCTGCCTCGCAAGTATAAGGTCCTGAGTTCGATCCCCGGTATCAAAAAAAAGGGGGAAGGAGGGCTGGAAGTGGGGTGCGGTGATGCATGTCTTTAATCCCAGCACTCTAGGAGTCTGAGGCAGGAGGATAGCCAGGTTGAACCCAGTCTGGGCAACTTAGCAAGACTGTCTCAGAGTAAAAGACAAAAAACAAAAAAGGGTTTGGGATGTAGTTCAGTGTGAAGACCCTGGATTTAATCCCCAACAATGTGCAAAAATTTTTTTAAAAAAGAAAAAAGAAGAGGGCCAGGGATTTAGCTCAGTGGTCCCACCACCCGCCTCACAAGCACAAGGGTCCTGAGTTCGATCCCCGGTATCAAAAAAGAAGTCTCCAAATAAGCCCTAATCAATCCATGAGTATCTAAAATGCACAGAGATCTATTTAGATTGAGGAGGAAAGGGCCAACTGTTCAGTTTTATCTTAGACAATTTTACTTCTTTTTTTTTTTTATGGTACCAGTGATCGAACTCGGGTCTTTGCGCTTGGGAGGCAGGCAGCGGATCTTCTTACTGAACTTGTTTTAATGGGATTTTAGGGAAAAAAAAATCAGGATTATCTATAGCAAAACTGAAATCTTCCACTACTTTCTTGTCCCATCCTCCTCACAATGGGATTCATAAGATTTCTGTTTAAGTTAAACTACCAATTAAGATCTTTAAGGGACAATAGAGGACACTATTTCCTTCAGTAGTCCAATTTCTTCCACAGTGGAGAAATCAGAGGAAGTTAAAGGACAGTGAGGGCCAACACTACTTAATATCCCTTTAAGAAAAATATGGAGACCTTTGAGAAGGTTCCACAAATGTGTTATGTACATGTACCAATTCCCCACAATGAATGTAAACATTATGTACTGCAAATATGTACTAACAAAAATTTTTAAATTAAAAAATTTTTTAGAAAAAGTTACACAAAAAGTTGGCCAAGGTGGCCAAGTTGGCACATGCCATATTCTCAGGTACTCAGGAGGCTAAGGCAGGTGGACTGCAAGTTTGAGGCCAGCCTAGGCAACTTAATGAGACTCTGTCTCCAAATTTAACAAGGGCTAGGCATGGTGGTGCACATTTATAATCCTCATACTCTGAAGGCTGAAACAGGGGGATTGATTATGAGTTCAAGGCCTGCCTGGGCTACACAGTGAGACTCTTTCAAATAAATAAATAAATAAATAGAAAATTTAAAAGTCAGTGGTACAGTGCATGCCTAGCATGTATGAGGCATAGGTTCAATCCATAAAACCATTTTAAAAAAGACAGAGAGAGCCAGGCATGGTGGTACATGCCTGGAATCCTAACACTAGGGAGGCTGAGGCAGGAGGACTGATGTGAGTTCAAGGCTAGCCTGAACTGCATAGTGTGACCATGTCTCAAAAAACAAAACAAAACAAAAAAAGAGAGAGAGAGAGAGAAGTTGGTCACACTGATTACCTTCAGCAAAGGGGACCTGAGTGGTGTTAAGCAGGGGTGGGAGACTTCACTACACAGTCTTAAATTTTGGTTCTCTGTGCATATATTACTTATTTTTAAAACTAATAAAATTAAAGTTGAAAATAATTTGGAGACTAAGGCACAGAATGTGGTTGTCAGGCGCTAAGAAGGTGACTGAAAATCTCATGGTTCATCCACAAGAGTGGTGATGTGCACTGTCACCTGTGCTAGGTCTTGGGCAGGTAGGTGAGAAGCGGACAGGCTGCTAGTGAGAATCCAGACCTCATGGACACAATGTTTCTGGATTAGCTAAGCATACGGCTCATTGCTCCTCAAGCTGCATGTTTACATCAGTATTAAGAGTAGCAGCAGGGCCAGGAATTTAGCTCAGTGGTCTGACGCCTGCCTCGAAAACACAAGGACCCGAGTTCGATACCTGGTACCAAAAAAATAAATAAATAAAAAGAACAACAGCAGAATCATTACTCAGCTGATTTCCCGAAAGCTGCCTAAGGCCCATAAGGACATGTAGGGGGCCAGAGACATCAGCTGATATCAAGAAACACTTCAGCCCTCAGGGCTCCTAAAGCAGCTGAAGGTCTCTCTATCCTACCCTCTCCTCCCTAATGATGAAGTCATTTACCTGAGCCTAGCTGATGGAGGCAATTTAATTCCTTGACCAGCATCCCTGGTAACATGCCTCAGGAAGTGAACTCTCACGGTGTCCTCTCCCCATCAGTCTCTACCCAGCTGCTTCTAAAATTGGCTGTTCAGGTTCAGTGGGGAGAAAACAGCCAAACAGAAATACACATTCAGGTCTTCCATTTTTAGAATGGGCACCATCTTTTTATTAAGAGCTATCCCAGTACTTTCAACAGAAAAATTACAACTTTTATCGTTGTTTGGAAACGAAATTGCTGTGATACTATCCATTCAAATTACAGCCAGGGACAAAGGGACAGAGTTCTATTCATTATTTCACCATAAAGGCTTGATATTTTATAAACAGAGGCCTAGGCCAGAGATGAGATGTCTCTGAACTGTAGTAGTACAGGGAACTCCTCAGCATATTCACTCCTACCCTGTCAGGACAGAGGCAACTTTCTCCCAAGATACCTCTTGGAGTGACAGGTGTACACTCAGATACTTGGGCAATGACATCATTTGCATTATCTCCAGATACTCAAGCCTAGGAGACAGACTGACATGCCAGCAAGTACAGAAGCCACAAGGAACACATCACTGAGAAGAGGTACAGGGAAGGTGTTTCCCACAAGGTAGGAAGCACTTCCACATAGGGGAATAAAATAAAGAATAAGTGAGTACGCCAAGCCATACATTATAAGCCAGCAACCAGCATTCCCCAAAACTAACCAGCCCACAGACACGGCCACAGGACTTACAGACACACATACTGGGGTTGTTCCTGTGACTCTGGGTCACACCTTCAGTGAGATCTCACAGAATCAATGTGACCCCAGCCCAGCTCTCTATGCAAATAACAGAACCTAAAACACAACCTATGAGACATGCTGATAGATCTTTATCCTCAGAGCACTTATACACAGTTTTCACTATGGTAATTTCCATTCAATTTTGTTTTTTTTCATCCTTATGTTTCCTGTACATATACCCATCTTAGCATTCCCCAATGTTTCCTATTTGTATCCTAACCCCTCATTAGTCTGGGACTCCTTGAGGGCAGGGACTTTTCTTCCTCTGGGTTGCACAAAAGTCAACACAGAATGAACACATTCAATCAATAATGCTAAGTGATTCCATTATGGTTAAAATGTGTCCACGGCTAATTCTTTCCTCTTGAGTTCTTGAAAGTTTTGCCGTGACCTCTCCTCTGATGATATGAAAGATTTTAAAATTTTGCTCTGACCAGAACCCTTATCTTTCTAAAATCTCCAAATTATTTTCTAACTCCTTTGTTTTTTGAGACAGGGTCTTGCTATATAGTTCAGGCTGGCCTTGAACTCACTACGTAGCCTCAAACTTGCTGCAGTCCTCCTGCCTCAGACTCCCAAGTGCTGGGATTACAGGCGTGCACCACCACACCCAGCATCATTTTCTAACTGCTTACCTTACAGACACTGGATATTCATGTAAAGGAGTATTTCTGTACACTTCAAAGTCTAGTTCTTGGTAAGATACTAATAAACTCGTACTGAGTGAAACAGTTTATAAAATAAAAGGCATGGCCAGGGATTTAGCTCAGTGGGGCTGGGCCTGCCTCACAAGCACAAGGTCCTGAGTTTGAGGGCTGGTACCAAAAAAAAAACAAAAATAAAAAATAAAAGGCCTACTTCCTAACCCCAAGCAGATTATAAATGATTTACTGTTTTCTTTTTTTTTGTGGGACAGGGTCTCACTATGTAGTTCAGGCTGGCCTTGAACTCACGATGATCCTCCTGCCTCAGACTTTCAAGTGCTGGAGTGATTCATTGCTATAGATCGGAACCAGTAGCCTAAGTCACTAGTCCCAAATGTAATTGTTTTGAGATATTTCAATATTCTTTTTTTTTTTTTGGTACTAGGGATTGAACTCTGGACCTTGTGTTTTTGAGGCAGGCAGTGGAACCACTGAGCTAAATCCCTGGCCCAGTATTTCAATAGTCTTTAAGAGGCCATAGCTGGGCATGGTGGCACATTCCCAGCTATTTGGAAAGTTGAGGCAGAAGGATAACAAGTTTAAGGTTAGCTTCGGCAACTTAGTGAGGCCCTGTCTTAAAATGAAAAAATAAAAGGGCTGAGATATATAGTTGGGTGGTAGAGCTAGGTGGCATGGTTTCCTAGGATGCAAAAAAACCCTGGTTTCAATCCTCAATACCAGAAAAAAATTTAAAAATAAAAGGCCCAAGAGTCAGGGCTTTACAAACACATCTTGTTAGCTGTAATTCCACTGACTTGACACTTCTTGGTATTGCTCATGGGTGGCTGCAAGCCCAGGAAGGCCTAAAGCCCTGCAACCTACATACCACCCTGGCTGGGGTTGGCATACCCGCTTACTACTGTGGCTCCCTGGAGAAGAGAAAGGACCTATCTGGGGGAGAGAGGTCAGAGCCCAGAGGAATCCTAAGGAAGCAGTCTTACCGCATCAAACTCCGCTTGATCATCCTCAGGCAGGTCGCTGGTTTCATAAACATCTGGCTCGTTTCTTGCCTGCAGGCAGAAGCAGTGACCACCCAAACTTACTACCTACCATCCACCGACACCCCTTACCCCTCCATTTGAACAGGCTAATGGAGAAGGGAGGCCATGCCGGAATTCTGTCCTGTCTTCTCCACCTGCCCTAGGAACAGCATACTAGTTTCCATGTCTCAGTGGGGGTAGAGATGTCAGCAGGCACAACTGGGACCAGATGGTAAACAGTACGATAACAAAGATGTTACCCTCAACATGGAGGAGGCCAGGTCCTTGGTAATCATTTGGTCCAAAGTAGGTGAAGGCTATCCTCAAATTAGGTCCTGTATACCACTCCCCTGGCACAAGGGTCGAAAGTGACTCAGGACCTTATCTCCCAAAGTCCTGTGCCCCAACCCCCAGCCCCCAACCCCAGAATGCAGGCCAGGCAGCACAAAAGGGTACATGACAGCTTGTGCATTTGGGGAGAAGGGTCGGACACAGGTTCCCCAAAGCACAGAATTCCTTACGGGGCACAAGAAGGTTCTGCCACAGTAATCTCCCTTGGCAGTATGAAGGCCATCACTAAGTGGCCTGGCGAGTATGTCTGGGACAGAGATTCCCGGCCTTATGGGGAGATTTGGGGCGGCACGAGCAGTGTTGACAGGATGGCAGAGAATCTCGGGCACAAGTGTAAGCATCCGAAGATTTCTGGGCCAGGAACCGGCGACAACCGGAAAGGGGGCCTGGAGCTCCGCCCGATGGCCCGGCCCAATTGGGTCAGAGGAGTCCGGAAGGTGTTGTGGCCGGTCTGAAAGCGAGCGGCGCGAGCCCGTGGGGCGGAGGAAGGGCTGCAGGCGGGAAGGGTCGTGGGCTGGTATCTGTTAGGGGGTCTTCGGGAGGTCGGGGGCGCGGTCTTGAGGAGCCGGACTGGCCTTGTACTCACAATGCCGGGAAGATCGGCGTATTTAGGGTCCGCCATGGCGGCGGCGAGGCAGGGCTGAGGGACCAGCCCTCGGTGGAACTGGGGCCGGTGAGCGAGTAAGGGAGAGGCCGGGTCCGGGTCCCTGGCTAAGGCGGCGGCAAAGGGAGCGGCAGAGCAGGAAATCTCGCGATAGCAGTAACTCAGCGGAAGGGTAAAGCATAAGTCGCGAGAACAGCAGCTACCACACCCCTAGAGAGGCTGGGATTGGCGAGAGGGAGGCCTGAGAGTGAGGTAATGGCGAGGGGACGCCGCCTAGGATTCTGGGATGTGTAGTCATGGTCCAGGACCAACAATAACGCACTTTGGAGAGCTATTTCATACAACTTTCTTTCACTTTTACATCAAGTCTCTGAAAGAACTTTTATGCTTTCTTTTTCTAGACTCTCAAAATTAAACGACTAGAAATCACTCAGCTAGTCGTATTGTGATATAGTCAGGGTTTCAAAAACTATAACATTTACGCGGGGTGCTGTGGTGCACGCCTATAATCCCAGGGGAAGGAAGATTGCCATGAGTTCGAGCCAGCCTGGCCTACATAATGAGTTCAAGGCCAGCCTGAATTACAGAGTGAGACACTGTCTCAAAACACACACACACACACACACACACACACACACACACACACACACACACACGGCGGGGGGGGGGGAACAGTAACATTTAGTAAACAGTGTAGGTTAGCGATGGAAAAGTTAAACGGTTTTCTCAAGTTAGGCTGTCAGATAAAATACGAAATACTTTGTTATATCTGAATTTCAGTTAATGAATAGAGCATTGATTCCTATTTTTGTTTTTAGTATGCCTCATACCATATTTGGGACATACACATAAAAGTATTGTTTATCTGAAATTAAAATTTCACTGAGTATCCTGGTTTTTGCTTCTCAAATCTAGCAATCCTGTCTTCAGTTCATAAATGGGTAAATGGTGACTCCAAATCTGAAAACTCTCTGTGTTCTGAATTAATTCACTAATAGACTTTTGAATTTCATAGGTCAATAAAATTAAAACAACAAATCTAGGCTGGGTGTGGTTGTGCATGCCTTAATCCTGGCACTCAGCATGCTGAGGCAGGATGATCCAGAGTTTAAGGGCAGCATGGGCTATTGTAGTGAGTTCAAGGCCAGCCTAGACTACATAGCAAGACCCTTTCACAAAAAACAAAAACTTTTTTTTTTGGTATCGGAGATTGAACTTAGGACCTTGCACTTGGGAGGCAGGCGCCGGAACCACTGAGCTAAATCCCTGGCCCTAACAAAAACTTTTAAAAAGGATAGACATAGTATAGTTACCTTTTTATTTTGTAAGTACATTACCAATAGAATGCCTACTGGATACTATTGACATTATTACTCAGTACAAAACTAAAAGGATACATTCAAGAATAAATAAGGCCAGGGATTTAGCTCAGTAGCACCACGCCTGCCTTGCAAGTGCAAGGTCCTGAGTTTGAGCCCTGGTACCAAATAATAATAATGATAATAAATGACAGTTCTTTGAAACTTAACAAATTAAGAAGCTGGTGTTGTGGTGCACACCTGTATTCTCAGCACTCTGGGAAACTGAGGTAAGAGGATACCAAGTTCAAGCTCAGCCTGGGCAACTGAGTGAGATTCTGTATGGAAATGAAAATAAATTTTTAAAAAGGGCTGGGAATGTAGCTCAATGTGGAGACCTGGATTCAATCTCCAATATGGGGGTCTGTGGGGGGTGGTGTCCTTATGAAAAACTCACCATGTTCCCTTGAGAGTGGGTGCATACCCACTTAACTCGTCTCTGACTAGTGACCCTCTGTGGACTAGCATTTTACAACTTTGTAACTAAGGGTTCCACCTTGGAGCCCCTGGGGCCCAAGGTTGGGATGTTTCCCGAGCTTGCAGGATGCTGCAACCCTTAGAAATAGTGCCAAACCAAGTGACTAGAGAGTTCCTGAGTTTGGAACTCATTGTCATTTTCTCTCCTGCCTCCTCCCCAAGCCTCTACCTCTTTCTCCACAGTCTTACTGCCTCCACAGTCTTACTGCCATCCAATTCCTTTTACTGGACCCCTTTCCTTCAGTTCCCTTAAGATTCAAGGTGAGTTAGAGGTGTAGGCCCATCTTGGAAAACGCCCTCAGCTGAGTTCTGTTTGGTTAGGTCTTGTCTGGCCAGGCCATCAGCCTCTCACCCTTGTCCCATACTTTAGACACTGACCAATTTCTGAGCAGAACCTCCATTCCCTCCTCCCTTCTTCTATCACGGTGCCCTTCCCCTTGGCCTAGTCCAACCCTCTGCTGGCCAGCAGAAGACTGTGATGTGGAGAAAAATCAATTTGGCCAGCTTCTGGATGATTCTGCCTAGGGGCTGCAGCAGGATTCTGACCTAAGTGCAGAAAGGACAGACTCTCTGGGCTTTGCCCCCACCCTCACCCAGGGAAGGGGAGAAGCAGTAAAAAACAGGCTGGTTGTTGTGTTGGGACCCTGTCTAACAGTAACTGGGAAATACACAGGGGTGCCTAAGCTTGCCTAAAGCCAAATCCGTGTGAGGTTCTCTTAGAGCCCCACTGGCTGTACCCGCCCCCATCATCCCTCCTGCTCACCTTCACCCTAGTTCCTACCTAAGAGGAAAAAAAATTTTGTTCTGTTTTTAAATTCTGATAGTCCAGAATGGGAGTTTGTCTTCCCTCCAACGAGGGTCCTGATGTGTATGTTGGGAAGTGAGTAGAGTGCACTTTTGGATCTAGACTCCTCCCTGACCATGGGACCTGGCCGCTCCCCTCTGTCAGAGTTCCAGCAACTGCCCTTGAAGGATGAGAGTTGGGGAGTCTGGCTTCTGTGGGCAAGTGGGGTGGGCTGTAGGAGGGAGAATGAGCTCCCAAATCGGAGAATGGATTGTGATGGGGTAGGAATGCTCTGGAATAAAGGGAACGGAACCCCTATTGACCCTCTTTCCTTAGCAGGCACCTCTTGGTGATTCAAGTTCAGGACTCCCTCAGTCCCTCACCCCTTCCAGGAGGTGGAGTTGAGGGAGGGGCAAACAGGTCGTGGCTGTGGGGTAGGATGCGGTGAGTGAGTCGGGTGGAGAAGACTCCAGGGCGAGGGTACCTCCGAGCGTTAGAAGCCCGGGCAGGAAGCGCGGAGAGAGGGCAGTCTTCACCCTGTGTTGGTGGTCGTCTCGCCCGTCGCACCCTGCGAGGCAAGCCCCGCCCCCGCCCCACCGCCCCGCCCAGGCCCGCAGAGCGGCTGCAGCGCGAGGGCGGAGAGGCAGAGCGCCGAGCGAGGACCAGACGCCCAGGTCGACCGCATCTCCGTGCCGCAGCAGGCTGAAAGCGCGCCCCGGCCTTGCTCCCCCTGCCTTCGTGTGGGCCTCCCGGCTGCTTTCGGCCCCAGAGACCGAGCACCTGTCTTCCGCCCCAGCCTTAGCCGAGCGCCCCCTCCTCCGGAGCACACCACCCTTGCAGCCTGATAAGTGCCCCAGCCCTACGTCGGCGACCACCATGGCGGAGACCAACAACGAATGCAGCATCAAGGTGCTCTGCCGATTTCGGCCTCTGAACCAGGCCGAGATCCTGCGGGGGGACAAGTTCATCCCCATTTTCCAAGGAGATGACAGCGTCGTTATTGGGGTGAGTGCCGCTCCGGGAGGGAATTTGAGGAAGGGGAGGGAGGCGGAATCTTCTGGACCGCAGAGGCTCAATCTACGCCTGTCACTTTGAGTCCCCATTTTCCAACCTCTTCGCCGCAGTCCCTCCTCTCCGCTGCATCTGGATGGCTGGGTGTGGCTTTACCAGGCCTGCGGCCAAGTCTCTGCAGAGTGGGAGGGGGCTCCTTCCCTACCTTCTGGAGACTCAAATCCCCTTTGCTACTTTCTGCAGCGTCCCCACCCCTTAGAGCCAGTCCCTTTTTTTTCTGATGTTTTCTCTCTTCCCTAGATAAAGGGCATCTTCCCTTTGTTATTGGCTCAGATCCAACCCCCACCCAACTCCCAGGAAGGGAGGAAGAATATGGTGGATGGGCTAGATTGAAGTTGAGCTGTCCCAGGTCCGGTGAAGATCTAATGGGAGTGGGGCCTAGGACCAGGTTCTCCATCATCCCTAGAAGTGCTTACAGCCTGAACTGTGTGTGTGGATGGGAGCGGGAGTACCACAGATCTTATGAAGGAAGGGATTTCTGAGAAAGATATACATTAGTGCCACACCCAGTTATGGGGGGAGCCTATGGAATCCTAAGAACTTGTCTGCCTTTCCATCTCAGGAATAGAAAGACCAAGATTTCAGATCTCCCAACTGAGCCCCCCCCCCCAAGTAAAAATGCCCAAACCCCGAGGTCCTAAAATGTACTTGCTTATTCATCCTTACTCTTGGTGAGCCAATAAAAAGTAGCAATGGACTCTACCTCATTATGACAGCCTTACCCATGTAGGAGATCTTACTATACAAGAAAAATAATATTTATTGTGTACTTCTTAGTAGTGTTTACGCCTCAAAACAATACTCTGAATTAGTATTAATAGTTCCATTTTACAGATGAAGAGATTGAGGCCCAAAGAAGTTGAATGACTTTCCCAAGGTCATGGTGAGGATCCATAGATCTGTTCAGTCCATAGATCTGAACCCAACTCTCTATCTCCGGAGCTCACATCTTTTCTTTTCTTTCTTTCTTTCTTTTTTCTTTTTCTTTTTTTTTTTTTTTTGATACAGGGTCTTGCTGTGTAGTTCAGGCTGTCCTTGAGCTTTCTATGTAGTCCAGGCTGTCCTCAAACTCACAGCAATCCTTCTGCCTCAGCCTCCTGAGTACTGGGATCACAGGAGTGTGCCACCACACCCAGCACATCTTTTCCTTTATATCACATTGCCTACTCAGATTTTTGTTCTGGACCATTATTTGTGATGGTCCAAAGGGAAGTTCTAGGCCTTGCCCACTCCACCTTCTCTAGATTGTGTTTGGAGTGAAAGGACCTAGGGTTGAATCTTTTAGGGCTCCAGGGGTATTGGGCCAGGGATAGAGAAGGGAGGTACATATCTGAGAGCAGTCCTCAAAGTCAGGGACTTCTTTACATGTGTTTGATCCACTGTACAGCTGGAACCATGCTTGTTAAAGGAATGAAGGAAAGAAGGGAGGAAGCCTAGGTCTTCTGAGTCAGTAAGAATGGGTCGTTCATAAACATACCAGAGGGAGCACCTCAGCTCCTCCCCCAGCCCTCACCACCCTCACCCACACTGTGAACCCAAATGGGTACTTTTGCCATGCACAAGTGTTACGTGTGTTTGCCACAAGAAGAGGATCCTTGTTTCTTTTGCTTCAGGGACCTCAGTCCTTGAAAGGTGGCCTGGCCAGGCTGAAAGAAAGAACAGACCAACCCTGAAAGATCCCTGTGTAGCTTGGACAGCAGATTTTAAGTATGGGAGTTAGAGTTTAGGTCCCCTTGAGACAAAAGCTGAGAAATGGGAGGGGGGTGGTCCTGGGGAGCAAATTCACAAAAGGCTTTTAAGTCTGACTTCCTTGTTCCATTCCTTTTGTCTCTCAGGGCCAACCTGGTGTGTAGGATGAATGGGGGGCCCAATGTCCAGAGGAAGGGTTTTTGATCTATCCAGTTAGCTCAGTAAAACAGGAGAGACAGGGGAAGTTGGGAAGGAAGAGAAGCCTAGGACCCCCTACTAGTTCGGATTCTACTTGAGCTCTCTAGAGCAGGTATTTCCGTTTTTTTTTTTTTTTTTTAAGAGTAGGAAAAATTTATTTCGAGAAAGCTTCTGCCTAAGAGAGACAGAAGGGGGATCAGAAAGTGGGTTGCCCGCCCACCCCACTTTTCAAAGATGTTTTATACAGCAAAGCCATGTGGTGAGGTGGGTTACAGCAGGTATTTCCTTACCTGTTCTGCCTGATTGTTCATAGGGCTATATCTTTGTCTCACTCCTATCTTTCCAAGCCCTAGTCCTGTCAATCTCTCACTCAAGGTAAATGCTTGCAGGGGGCCATTTTGTCTTAAAGCTTACCTTTTCCAATTGATTTACTATTCATTCTTCTTCAGTGGAATGAGGGATATAAGGGACATGATTCTGAGATCTTCAAGAGTCCCAGCAGGGCTGGGGATTTAGATTTAGTTCAGTGGTGTCGCCGCCTGCTTCGCAAGCACAAGGACCCCAGTTCAATCCCCCCCCCCAAAAAAAACCAGTCCTGGCAAGGGAGGGACATCTCCTATTCCTTTTCCTCTTTTTTCCTATTGCTCTTGTTGGGTGCCAGTAGGTGGGGAATTGTCTGAGTGGAGGAAGCTGCTTCAGGATGTCTGGGAAGAGGAAAGGAGAAGGAGGGAGAGGATAATCTCTCAAAAGCCAGCTCCTGCTTCCTCCTGTGACAGCTTACCCCTCACCTCTCCAGCACTGCAGCTAGCTCTGGGCTTCAGAGGCCCTTATGTTTGGGCTGCTTGCAGTGTAGGAGAGTAAAGGGAGAGATAACCCACTGACTTCTCCCACAATTGGAGAGGGGGGCTGGTGGCCAAAGTTAAGGCCTGAGTCATAGAAGGATGTCTCTGCCTACTGTGTGTGATATACGTCTTGTTTTGCTCTTTGTACAGATAGAATCTAGTGTGACTTTTTCCAGTGTGAACCCGTTTATAAGTCTGTCTTCCTCTACCTTGGTCTTTCTTAGCAGTGGCCTATTGCTTGCTGTCTGTGCTGCTATATCTGTGCCAGGTGTGGGAGGAATGACAGTGAGGATACACACACACACTCAAACTCACACTCCCTCTCCCTCTTCTTCATTCAAATGTCCACAAGCTTTCTCCTCCACATTTCCTAAAAGTTAAGTGGGTCCTTTATTAAAGGGGCAAGAAACAAGACCATCAAGTACCTGGTTTGGATAAGCTAGATTGGGACCTCTAAAGTTATTAGATCAAAGTATGGTTTGGGGTGTTCTTGGATTCCTTTGATATCTTAGTGAATAGCAGGGCTCCCCATACCTTTGGGGGTTTCATAAAGGAAAATGAAGAGGGGAGATAATGTTCACTGTGGCCAATATCTTTCCAGTATTACTGTGGCAACAATCCCTGGGGGTGTCGCTATGGAAATTAGCCCTGGAGTTTGAAGTTCAGTCTCTATCCAGTGCTTCCTGCAGGCTGAACAGGTTGGTCATCTTTGGGACCCTGATCTTCTGCCCTCATTAGTGTCAGTTGGCACACATAATGGAAAACCATAGCATGATGCTGGAACCTTTCCTGCACAAATGGACTAGGAAAGGACAAGGAGGCTTGGAGTGGGTTAAAGAAGAACAAAGAACCCAGACTGTGGGACTCTCGGGAAAGACTCTCTGGAGAAGGCTACGAGAGGGCTGAGCCAGCTGGGCTTGGAGAGAGATCTGTCAGAAGCCTTCCTAAAAGGTGGAGACTCCTGGTGTACATCTGATGGAACAGGTCTTCAAGTCTCTGATGCTGTGCTAGCCTTGGAGGTCAAAAGGATGAAGGGGGCCAAAGGGATGGGCGGGAGCATTGCATACTTCTGAAAAAGGGATTGAGTTTTGAAAAAAGGAGAGATGGAAGTCTTTAATTCTGAATAGAAACACTTGGAGAACTACTCTGTGTGTGCGTGCGTGTGTGTGTGTGTGTGTGTGTGTGTGTTTGTATGGTGGGAGGTAAAGTGAAGGAGGAGAAAGAAGAGCCATGGTAAGGATCTTATGCAGGTTTATATTGCAGTTCATTGATAACTTTGGGTGTGGTCCTGGAATCATATTGCTTGGGTTTAAAGCTGTGCTCTACAATTTCAGCTGTGAAACTGTAGGCAAGCTAACTGACCTCTCTGAGGCTCAGTTTCATCATTGATAAATGGGAATAATAATAGTACCTACCTCCTAGGATTTTTTGTGAGCATTAAATGAGATAATGCATATAAACTGCTTAGCACAGTAACAAGTACAATCCCAGCTGCTCAGAAGGCTGAAGCAGGAGGATCACAAGTTCAAGGCCAGCCTGAGCAACTTAGTGAGACCTTGTCTCAAAAATAAAAAGACACAGGGCTGTGGATTTAGCTCAGTGGCACTGTGCCTGTTTGGCAAGTGCAAGATCCTGAGTTTGATAGCCAGTACCAGAAAAAAAAAAAAAAGACAGGATATGTAACTCACTGGTAGAGAGCTTGCCTAACATGTGGGAGGCCCTAGGTTCAATCCCCAGTACTGAAAAAAAAATTAGATGATCTTATTTTATATGATGTCTCCCCTCAAGTTAAACAGTCTTACTGATTGTTTCATCCAAGCCTTCAAGTCCCTTGTATCTTGTTCTCTTCTTCATCAATATCTATGTTTATTCAGAAGGGCGGGGATGCAGCTCAGTGGCATCTCATCTGTCTGGCAAGTGCAAGGTCCTGAGTTCGATCCCCAGTACTGGGGAAAAAAAAAATCTATGTTTATTCAACAAATATTTATGAAGAGTGTCCTGTGGGCCAGGGACTCTGGTGTTAGAGATTTTGAAGAAGTCCTTCTCTTCAAGAAATTCTGGATCTAGGAGATCCACAGTCCAGGCAGCAGCCTGGGCAGAGACAGGTGCCAAAAATGACCTGTGCTAGCTATGTGTATACTCCTCTACATTCCAAAGTTGTGTGTGGTGGAAGATGTAAGTTATGGTGGTATTTCCCATGTGAGTAGCGTGGAGGTAAAAAAAAGTAGAAAACACTGGTCTAGTTATTCTCGTGAAAAGATTGTACAAAATTAATTCACCCTGAGAATAATCCATAGAAAATTAAAAGAAGTTTACACTTTTAACAAAAATAAGAACCTTTTGATAAAACGGTAAAAAGCTAAATTTGAAATTTAAGGGCCCAACCAAGATTAGGAAAGTAGGTAGCAGATCTTCTCAGAACCCCTGAAATCATATGGCATGTCACGTGCCTTTTTCCTCATGAGATTATTAAATACACCCCATGTTAGTTCTTGGATATTCTTTATCTTCACAGGTATGAGAAGCCTGCCTTCCTCCCTCTGTATCCTATTCCTTCTCCCCAGTCAAGGCTAAGAGGGCTCCTCAGGCAATAATTGGCTTCAGCATTTGGAGAGCGCCCTCCATTTTAATGCATCCGCAGAGCTTTCTGGAATCCTACAGCTGGGAATGTTGTTGAGTGTTTGTGGATGTGGGTGTTTTGATGCCCATGTTCCCAGGAGGGAAGAAGGGAGGGGCAAGGTTGGCTGGAGAGTTATATATAATCCCCTTTGGCTGGATGCCTGGCTTTGTGGCTCGTGGATAAAGATGAGAGTCATTGGCCTAAGGTAGACATGTTTTGTTTCTGTTTCTTGGCCACTGGGTGGGAGAAATATTGAGGTGCATTACAATTAAAGAATTAAGGTAGATTTTAAAAATAACATTAAGGGCTGGAGATTTAGCTCAGTGGTGCTGCACCTGCCTTGAGGCAAGGTGCTGAGTTCAATCCCTGGTACAAAAAAAAATTAAAATTATGTAATATCACTAATACATTTTAATTGTTGACAAAGTTTTAAAAAAGAAAAAACTAAAATCACTCGAAATCTTACTACCCTAAGAAAAGCAGTTAATAATTTGTTGTGTTCTTTCCCTGAGTATATACGTACATGAATCTTAATAAGATTGTATATATAAAACATATATGTATATAATAAAATTTAATTTGGGGAATGTGTTAGTTACTTTTCTCTTATTGTTGAGACAAAATACCCAACACCCAAAGTTAGAGGGGAAGGGGTTTATTTGGCTTACAGTTTGTAGAGGTTTCAGTCCATAATGAACCGGGCCCAAGGTGGGGATGGCAAACAGGCATGGCAGAGCAGAAACAACATGGTGCACACAAGGCAACAAAGGCAGCAAGAGAGCTAACAGTGTCTCCCTGCCCTTTTTATCTCATTCAGACTACTCAGGGCAGGTAGCACTCACACCCTTAATCCTAGTTCCCTTGAGCCTAGCATTGTGTCATGAATCAATTCCAGCTTCACACACTCTAGATCAAGCCTATGACCACATGTGGCTTTGGGGGGACATCTAGACCCAAACCTTAACAGGGAGGGTGCTGGGAATTTAACCTAGAGCATTGTGCATGTTAAGCATGTACTCTTTGAGTATAGCCTGGTCCTATATGTTTTTTGTAATCTATTTTTTTCACTAACAAGACATAACTATTTTTATTATTTATTTTTTGAGAGAAGGTTTCACTATGTAGTTCAGGCTGGTCTTGAACTTACTGTGTAGCCCACACTGGCTTCAAACTTGTGGAGATCCCTGCCTCAACCTCCCGAATGCTGGGATTAGAGGGATGTACCAGCACTCATGGCTTTTTTTGTGTGTGTGTGTGTGGTGGTGGGGATCAAACGCAGGGCTCTGTGCATGCCAGGTAAGTGCCCTATCATTCTGCTACATTCTTAGTTCCATTAAATCTTTTTACATAAATTTACTTGTTATTTTACAATTTTTAATTTAATATCTGATTAAGCTTTGCCTGCACATGTGACAAAATTTAAATGATAGAAAAAAGCTATAAGCTGGCCATGGTAGCACACCTGTAATGTCAGTTACTCAAGCGGCTGAGGCAGGAGGATTGTCCTGAGTTCGAGGCCAGCCTGGAATACACAGTGAGTTCAAGGCCAGCCTGAGCTACATAGCAAGATCCTGTCTCAAAAAAAGAAAGAAAGGGCCGGGGATTTAACTCAGTGGTTTCGCCGCCTGCTTCGCAAGCACATGGACCTGAGTTCGATCCTGGTACCAAAAAAAAAAAAGAAAGAGAGAAAAAAACAGTTGAAGGTGAGCCTGAGCACTTATTGATTAGTAAGAACCTGTCTCAAAAAGTAAAAAGGACTGGGATTATATAATGTTCATTGTGATAAAAAAATAAAGCCCTACTATCCAAGAATAACAACTATTAACATGTTTTTTGATGCACAGTCACACATATACCTATATACTATATATATGTAAGTGTGTATATATGTGTATATTTACAGAAATGGGATCATCCTTTACATAATCTTTTATTGCAGTAGTAGTTCTTTTTTTTTTTTTTTTGGTACCGGGGATCGAACTCGGGTCCTTGTGCTTGCACAGCAGGTGGCGAAACCACTGAGCTAAATCCCTGGCCCTTTCATACATTTTTAAAAAATTTTCTCTCTATGTAGTCCAGGTTGGCCTTTAACTTGCTGTGTGGCCCAGGTTGGTCTTCAGTTCTAGCCCCTTCTGCCTCAGCCTCCCAAGTGCTGAGTTTACAGACCATGCCTCACTTCATACTATTTTTAAAACACATTTTGCTTAACAATATTTTGTGCTCAATTTGTTAGGCCATTGTATATTCTACAGCGTCATCTATAATATATTTTAACTTAAAAACAATGTTATTATAAAACATTTAAATATCACAGATAAAATGAAAGTATAAGTTCCTGTTATTCTGAATAATAACCTTGGACAGTTAACCAATAACAGCTCAGTTTATAGTCTTCCATATCTGTTTTCTGGTTTTATTTTTGTTTTTAGTTTTTTGAGTTTTGTTTGTTTGTTTGAGACAGGGTCTCACTTTGTGTTCCAGGCTGGCTTTGACTAACTATAGCCCAGGCTGGCAAATTCATGATCTTCCTGCTACAGCCTCCTGAGTGCTGGTATTAGAAGTCAGTCATGTGCCACCATGCCCAGCTCTGTATCTATTTTCTAAGGTTGTTCTATCCATATACTTTTAAAAATATATAATCTCATTATGCACTTTTTTTTTCAGAGCTGGGGGTTGAACTCAGTGCTTCACACATGCTAGATAAGTGCTCTACTACTGAGCCATGTCTTCAACCCCATTGTATACATTATTTTTAATGTTTCAATTAACAATTGATCTTTGACATGTCAGTATATATAAAACAACCTCATTCATTTTATTGGAGTTATAGTCTACCTCTTCTTTTTTTTTTTATGATACTGGGGATTAAACCCAGGGATTCATACATACTGAGAATATGCTCTGCCACTGAGCCACACCACTTCCCATGCCCTAGCCTCTTCCTGATGGATGTTTGAATTATTTTTATTTTTCTTTTGAGACAGGGTCTCATGATGATGCTCAGGGTGGCCTTGAACTTGTGAGCCTATGGCCTTCCAAGTAGCAGGGATTATAGGCATCTGCCACTGTACCTGACTCTTAGTTGAATTAATTCTAATTTTGCTTTAATGCAAACCACGCAGTAAACATCCTGTAAAAATATCCTGCTTTATGGTTTTTAGCAGCAAAGCAAGACAAAACAAAACAACAAAAAACGAGTTTCAGTCAGAGTTTTATAAAAATGCATTCCTAGACTGGAATCCTGGTACCGAGTATGAACAATGTGGACATTTAAGTATTTAACAGAATTTTGTTCCAGAAAGGTTCTGTCAGTTTATAACACCCCCTTTATTGTGGATAATATCTTTCTACCTTCTTTTGTGGATTCTATTTCTTGGGCTGTATTATTTTTTTTCCTTTCTGGTGCAGGAGATGGAACCCAGGCCTCCCACGTAGTAGACTGCTAGACAAGGGCTCAACCACTGAGCTGTACCCCCTGGTGTTTCTTGGCCTTTAGAAGTTTTCACCATAAAGAGATCAAATAAATTTTTCAGGCCATTTTTCCCCAGAAGCCAGATTTAATTTTTTAATATTTAAAAGATAGTATTTATTAGTTTTCCTTTATGCAAAGAAGAAAACAAATGAATGGATTTTTGTCTCATCTTCTTTGACATTAAAAATGTTAAATATAATACTTTTACATGGTTAAAAATATAAATAATGCAAGATACCCAATGAAAAAAAAAGCCTCCCCTCTTGCAGTTTTTCTTCTCAAATTAATCACTGTCCGCACTTTTGTATAATTCCTTCTAGAAAAATATTCTGTGTATGTTAATGGAATCTTACATGTGTATACCTACAGCTACATGCCCAGCTCTATCCAAGTTCTATAGCCTGCCTGCCTTTCTTCATTTCTCTCTTTCTCTTTCTTTCTTTTTTCTTTTCTTTCTTTCCCTCCTCCCCTCCCCTTCCTTCCCTTCCCTTCCCCTTCCTTCCTTCCTTCTTCCTTTCCTCCCTCCTTCACTCCCTTCCTCCTTCCTTCCTTCTTACCTTCCTTAGTACTGAGGATTGATTCCAGGCATATCACATCACACCTGGCATTCCTTAATTTCTTAAAACATACCTCCCAGCCAGGTTTGATGGCTCATGCTGGGAATCACAGCACTGTAGGAGGGTGAGGCAGGTCGATCACAATTTCAAGTCAGCCAGCCAACTCAACAATTTAACTAGGCCCTGTCTCAAAATAAAAAATAAAAAATGAGTTGGGGTGTAGCTCAGGGTGAAAGCCTTGGGTTCAATACCCGGTACACCAAAACAAAACAACTCTCTGGTGTCCATAAATGTAGAGTTTTAACATTTCAGTTGGGCAAAGATGGACTCTGTAGTAGAACAGTTTGACAGGTAACTGTCAGGAAAACATAACTGAGAACTCTGTACTTATGATAGAGAACAAACATCCTCATTCAATTTTAACAGAATGAGAGAACACTTGCCCGGTGTGTGAGGCTCTGGATTTGATCTTTAGAACCAAAACCCAAACCAAAACAAAAACCCTCTCAAAAATCTGATATTTAATATGATTAAATGTTGAATATAGTATGCTTTGCTTAGCTCCTTGAGTTTTATTTTATTTTATCTTTTTTCTTTTTTGGTACTGGGGATTGAACTCAGGTCCTTCCGCTTGTGAGGCAGGCACTGGAACCACTGAGCTACATCCCCAGCCCCCTGAATTTTAAATATTCTGTGTCCTTAGCTTATGAGGGATTTGCCTTACAGATTTTTTTTCTTTACTTTTCTTTTCTTTCTTTTTCCTGGCCATGCCAGAGATGGAACCCAGTGCCCATGCATGCTACAGCCCATACAAGTACTCCACTACTGAACTACATCTCCAGCTGCCTTCTGCGTTCTTTCTCTCCTATTCCCTATCCCCTGCCTTTTGCAGCTCGGGGCCTTGAACTCAGGGCTTTGTGCATACTAGGCAAGTGTTCTACCATCAAGATACATCTCAGGCTTTTGTTTAAGTATTATTTTGAGCCAGGGACCAAGTTGCGCAGGGTGTTCTTGAACTTGTAGTCTTCTTGCTTTAATCTCCTGAATAGCTGGGTATTCCACCTCACCTGGCATCCCCAGCCCCCCTGATTCCTTTCTTAAAGAAAGACCCACATTTCTGATTTCATGCAGTTCTTTCACAAAGAAAGAGCTTGAGTTACTGTTTCCACAACAGTTCTGGGTGTACATCGATTTCATTTACACTATAGGGAACATACTACAGTCATACCTTGGTACTGGACTAATTTGAAATCCATCATTTGTTTGGTACTTTGTGCACAAGTTAGAACTTGTTGGTATTTATTGCCTGTGACTTGCTCCCTTTCCAGCCAGAACAACTCACTTGGTACTTATTGTGCTTCCTGAAACCAATTAACAATGAGTACCAAGGTACCACTGTATACCTACAATTTTTTTTTTTTTGGTACCGGGGATCGAACTTGGGACTTTGCGCTTGCGAGGTAGGCAGTGGCACCACTGAGCTAAATCCCCAGCCTGACTTTGCATCTTTTAATTAATTAATTACTTTACATTACAGGCATGTGCCACCACAACTGGCGGCTTTGCATCTTTCCCCTCTGGTTTTTTTGTTGTTGTTGTTACCGGGGATTGAACTCGGGACCTTGCAATGGAACCACTGAGCTAAATCCCCAGCCCAGCTTTGCATCTTTCACTTAATGCTTTTTTTTTTTTTTTTTTTTTTTGAGGTATGGTCTCACTATGTAGCCCAGGCTGGCCTCAAATTCACAGGAACATTTAATGCATCTCGAGCACCATTTCATATCAAAGCATATGGATCAATGATGAAATTTTTTTGTTTGTGGTTCTAGGAATCGAACCCAGACCCTAACACTTGCTTGGTAAATGCTCTACCATTGAGCTACATCCCCAGCCCAAGGAAGATTTTTTTTTTTTTTTTAGTTTTTTTTGAGATAGAGTCTCATTGTGTAGTTCAGGCTGGTCTTGAACTCACTGTGTAGCCTAGGTTGGCCTTGAATTTGTGGTGATCCTCCTGCCTCAGCCTCCTAGGTGCAGGAATTACAGGTGTGTGCCACCACGCCTGGCCCAAGGAAGATATTTTTTAACTCTGAGGTATTTTTTTTTTTACCATTAGTGAATTGTTCTTCACTTTCCACTTCTCCTATTGTCTTTTCTTTCTTTCTTTTTTTATTTTTTGGTACTGGGGATCGAACTTGGGTCCTTGTATTTGCAGAGCAGGTACAGAACCACTGAGCTAAATCCCCAGCCCTCCTATTGTCTTTTCTTTTCTTCTTCTTTTTTTTTTTGGTACAAGGGATCGAACTCGGGTCCTTGCACTTGCACAGCAGGCAGCAAAACCACTGAGCTAAATCCCCGGCCCTCTATTGTCTTTTCTTGTTTGGTTTCCAGGGAGGGGTTTGAGTGTGGTGGGGTGCTAAGTCACCACACCAAGACGAAGATCCTCTCACACAATCTCACTGTGTGATATTCTGCCATGCAAACGCCGCTCCTGGTGTTAGTACTAAACTTTGGTTCTCTGTCCAGTTTCTCTTATCCTCCAAATTTCCCATGTATTAAGAGGATGGAACAATGCGATGTCTTTCTCAGGCTGATGGCAAGGTCTATGGTATTTCTTTTCCCTCCTGGTCTTTCTGCTTGTGTCTGACATCTTTTATTTCCATTCCAGGGGAAGCCATATGTCTTTGACCGTGTATTTCCCCCGAACACGACTCAGGAGCAAGTTTATCATGCATGTGCCATGCAGATTGTCAAAGGTAATGGATGTACTTTTAGAATAAATTTTCTCAAACTACCGACTCCCTATCTCACACACCTTCAACAGTATTCTTTTTCCACTCTTTCTTCCAGATGTTCTTGCTGGCTACAATGGCACCATTTTTGCTTATGGACAGACATCCTCAGGGAAAACACATACCATGGAGGTGAGGTTTCTAACTGTGGGGATGAGGAGCTAGAGTGCTAATGGAAGATCAAGAAATCTCAGTAGGGGAAGACCTAGGAATCAAGAGTTGCCTGATTCAAGGCAAATGGGTAGAGGGAATGAACTGAGGGGCAATGTTATAGGGGAAGTTTAATGGGATCCCTTCAATCTACTGTCATTTAATGTTTTCCGCTACTCTAATTGTCTTCTTTTGATCTGGAAAAGTAACAGCAAAGAAATCCCAAAGGACAGCTCAGTTATTTTCTTCCACTAAAAGCTAGACGTAATAGTGACCATGTCCTAATTTAGGATACTATTCCCTATCACTTAACTTTGTGTTCCCCTGCATACTTCTGAGTTGTCTCACTCTTCCCTCACTCCCCAGGGGAAGCTGCATGATCCCCAGCTGATGGGAATCATTCCTCGGATTGCCAGGGACATATTCAACCACATTTACTCCATGGATGAAAACCTTGAGTTCCACATCAAGGTGATCAAGACATGAAAACTGGGCATCCACAGATGGGGGCTGGGAGGAGCAGGTCTAGCATGAACCCCACTGAAGATCCTGGGCTCCCCACCTTAATCCTCCCCACCTGGTTACCTCAGTTCTTCTCCACCAAAATGTTCTCTTCTGTTCTTTCCTGACCACCTTCATCCTTTGAGGGATTAGTTTGCGATCCCTGTATTAGATTTAAGATAAGTTCTCTTCATTTCAGACTCCTTTCTTCCTAACCAGGTTTCTTATTTTGAGATTTACCTGGACAAAATTCGTGATCTTCTGGATGGTGAGTGTTTAGCCTCAGTGGGTTAGGGTGTGTTAGATGGCTTAGGTGATTGCTGTTTGGCCCACAGGATACACACTCTCACACCTGAGTCCTTTGGCTCCACTCCCCAAGAATTCCCGAGAATTGAGAGTCAGAAGATGAGCTTCAAGGGGCTGGGGATTTAGCTCCGTGGTTTTGCCACTTGCTGTGCAAGCGCAAGGACCCGAGTTCGATCCCCGGTACCAAAAAAAAAAAGAAGATGAGCTTCAAGTCCCAGGGCCACATATATGTAGCCTTATAGGAATAGAAGTTCTGGAACTGGAGCCCTGAAGAAGAGAGGGAGGGATGGGAGGTGCTGAGCCTTCAGCATGAACATGGAGTTCAGGCTTCACCAGGGAGTCTTCCTCCCCTTAGTACAAAGAAGAAACCACCATCTGAGTGGACCGCAGGGTGCAGGGGGCTGGGGTGGAAGCACTGGCCTTGCTCACTCTGCATTGTCTTGATTCAGTGACCAAGACAAACCTGTCTGTGCATGAGGACAAGAACCGGGTGCCATTCGTCAAGGTGAGAGTGGGGCAGGCACCAGGTAGGGCCAGTGCATTGAGAGCAGGGGTGAAGGAGGAGGAAGGGAGCATGACTTAGAGGTTAGGGAGGTGAGATATCCCAAGGGGCCAGGGAGAGCCTGGAGACTGGGAGACGATACTGTTAAGCTGGCAGTTTAACTTGCAGATCAGAGTCTATGGGTGACTGTCCATTTGCCCCATGCAGGGTTGTACTGAACGCTTTGTGTCCAGCCCAGAGGAGATACTCGATGTGATTGATGAGGGAAAATCAAATCGTCATGTGGCTGTCACCAGTGAGTGGGGATATAAGGGAGCCTTGAGTCTGAGGGTCCACCCCTCTTCTGTGCCCCTTGTGCACTAGTGAGCAAGGGAGGACTGTCATCCAGCGGAGGGCCCCCTGTCCATGCAGCCTGCTGCCTGGGAGATGAGGTGGCAGGCAGGCCCAGAGGCCCCTTTTCTCTTGGTTGGGAGTGGCAACTACTGGAAGCTGGGACTGAGGGCTGCAGTTCCACAAAGATTGATGCAGCTCCTGTTTCTTCCCTACTCCTGAAGACATGAATGAACATAGCTCTCGAAGCCACAGCATCTTCCTCATCAACATCAAGCAGGAGAATGTGGAGACAGAGCAGAAGCTCAGTGGGAAGCTGTATCTTGTGGACCTGGCAGGGAGCGAAAAGGTTGGGGTCCTGTGGGGCAGGGTGAGGTGGGTGGAGAAAGAAGCCTTTCTTGCAGTTAGAACACTTTTTTCTCTTTTGTTTTGTTTTGTTTTTTTGAGACAGGGGCTCTCTTTGAAGTCCAGGCTGGCCTTACACTCCCGGGGATCCTCCTTTCTCAGCCTCCCGAGTGCACCACCATGCCTAGCCTTAAAAAACTTTTTCAACTGAGATAGAATTCACATACCTGAAAGCTCACTATTTTAAATTGTATAGTTCAGTGGATTTAGTATGTTCAGAAGGTTGCACAACCATTACCACTATCTAATTCCAGAACATTGTCATCGCCCATTAACAGTCACTTCCCATTCTCCCCTCCACCCATCCCTTGGAAGCCACTAATCTCTGTCTAGATTTGCCTTCCCCAGATATTTCATGTAAACAGAATTACATAATATGGGCGGGGGTCTTTGGAGAGAGTTTAGGGGGATGAAAGGAGGGCCTTCCTTGGTCATGGCCAAGCATCTCTTACTTTGTCCTCTTTCTCATTCCCTCCCCTTTTCTTGGACTGGGCCCCCTAAGTTGGAAAGAGTTGGTGACAATCTTTATAGCTACTTGTGACACACTCATCCCTTAATGCTCTGGCAGGTCAGCAAAACTGGAGCCGAGGGAGCTGTGCTGGATGAAGCAAAGAATATCAACAAGTCGCTGTCTGCCCTGGGAAATGTGATCTCCGCACTGGCTGAGGGCACTGTAAGTGCTTCCTGGGTGCTCTTCACCCCTCCAACCCTACATTCTCCTTGTGCCTCCCTCCAGTCATACCCCAGCTTATGGGTTGCTCGATTCCCAGTCAGCACCACTATTCTTTTTTTTTTTTTTTGGTACTGGGGATTGAACTCTGGTCCTTGTGCTTGCACAGCAGGTGGCGAAATCACTGAGC
>NW_004624802.1:10383618-10393643 GCF_000247695.1 Heterocephalus glaber | reverse complement strand
ATTGAACTCTGGTCCTTGTGCTTGCACAGCAGGCGGCGAAACCACTGAGCTAAATCCCCGGCCCATCACCACTATTCTTTCTGACCCCCTGTTGAATTTATTTTTCTGATTCACAGTCTCCTTTCTTTCCAGAAAAGCTATGTTCCATATCGTGACAGCAAAATGACACGGATCCTCCAGGACTCTCTGGGAGGAAACTGCCGGACGACTATGTTCATCTGCTGTTCACCATCCAGTTACAATGATGCAGAGACCAAGTCCACCCTGATGTTTGGGCAGCGGTCAGTGGCAGAGCCCCTAGAGGGAGCTCCCATCTTAGCTCCTGTAGCTGTTCCTGGCAGTGTTGCCCAAGCCAAATGCAGGTTACATCTCCTTGTTTCTTTTCCCTTCCCAGGGCAAAGACCATTAAGAACACTGCTTCAGTGAATCTGGAGTTGACTGCTGAGCAGTGGAAGAAGAAATATGAGAAGGAAAAGGAAAAGACCAAGGCCCAGAAGGAGACAATTGCAAAGCTGGAGGCTGAGCTGAGCCGGTGGCGCAATGGTTAGAGGGGGATCCTGTGAGAAGGAGCGTGGTGAGAGGTGGTGACAGCTTGAACACAGCACTATCTGTGTGTGTAAGGCCAGGCCAGTCTCCAGGAAGGGGTGCTGTGCTTCTGGAGGGGTGCAGTGCAGCAATCAAGAAGGGAGGGCTGACTAACCCTGGCAGGCCCCTCCAAAGGAGGATGGTTCCCAAGGAGGAAGAGACCGAGGTCCTGAAGGTCTTAGCATGGAGGATAAAAGAGGAGGGTTTCTCTTCTCCATCCCTCCCTTCTCTCTGCCCCTCTGCCAGGAGAGAATGTGCCTGAGACAGAGCGCCTGGCTGGGGAGGACGCAGCCCTGGGAGCCGAGCTGTGTGAGGAGACCCCTGTGAATGACAACTCCTCCATCGTGGTGCGCATTGCGCCTGAGGAGCGGCAGAAATATGAGGAGGAGATCCGCCGCCTCTACAAGCAGCTTGACGACAAGGTGAGGGCAATTATCTTATACCAACTGAAACAATTAGCTTATACCACCTTTCTCTGATTTTATTTTATTTATTTTTTCCTTTCTCTGATTTTAAAAAGGATAAATATCATTGCAAATGTGTAAAGTAAATAAAAATACAAAGAAGAAAGTTAAAACTGTCCATTACTCTGCCATTCAGAAATAACATTTTGTTTTTCTCCTTGAATTTACTATGCAGTTGAGATATCCTGTATGTATGATTTTGTATCCATTTTTTTCACTCAGCATATTATGAACAATTTTTTACTTCATTAACAATTTTTCATGTTTTTTAAAATGGCTGCCTAAGAGTCCATTTATGAAGACATACTTAACCATTTATTTATTACAAGGCTTGCAGTTTGGTTTTTTTTTTGCAGTTTTTGTTTTTGCTATTTTGAGTAACTTGGAAATGACTTTGTCCTTTATGTATAAGACTTTTTTTTTTCAGTATTGAGGATTGACCACAAGGCCTCATGCATGCTAGGCAAGTGCTCTAGTGTTGGACTACATCCTCAGCCCTTTTTTATTTGTTTTGAGATAGGGTCTCACTGTGTAGCCCAGGCTGGCCTCAAACTCATGGTGATCCTCCTGCTTCAGCTTCCCTAATGCTGAGATTACTTATAAACATGTGCCACCACACCCAGCTTTATTTTTTATTTCAATATGTGGTCTTGCTAAATTGCCTAAGCTGGCCTTGAACCTGCAAATCTCCTGCCTCAGCCTCCTATACCACCATACCTGGCTAAGACTTTTTTTTTTTTTTTTGGCACCGGGGATCGAACTCAGATCCTTCTGCTTTCGAGGCAGGTGGTGGCACCACTGAGCTAAATCCCCGGGCCAAGACTTTTTTTTGAGACAGGGTCTGCCTTTTTAGTACAGGGTGGGATTAAACTCACTATGTAGCCCAGGTTGGCCTCAAACTCGAAGCAGTCCTCAGCCTCCCAAGTGCTGGGATTATAGGCGTGTACCACCTCACCAGGCACTAAGACTTAGATTTTGAATGACTGGGTTTAAAAGGGAGAGTTAGAATGAGATTTCTAGTTAAAGGATATGAACATATAAAGGCTTTTCAGTAAAAGCCTTTATATGGCACAGTGGCACATGTCTGTAATCCCAGCAACTCATTAGGCTAGGCAGAAAGACTAGGTTTGAGGCTAGCATGGGCAATCTAGGAAGACCCTGTCTCAAAATAAGAGGGCTGGGGATTTAGCTCAGTGGTTCCATCACCTGCCCTGCAAGTGCAAGGACCCAGTTCTATCCCCGGTACCAAAAAAAAAAAGGATGCTGGACGTGGTGATACACACCTGTAATCTCAGCACTAGAGAGGCTGAGGCAGGAAGATTGCCATGAGTTCGAGGCCAGCCTGGTGTGCCTAGTCAGTTCAAGGCCAGCCTGAACTACATAATGTGACCCTATCTCAAATGGGTGGGGTTGTAACTCAGTGCAAAGGCCCTGGGTTTAATCTTCTGTAGCACACACACACACACACACACACACACACACACACGCATGCTCAAAAATAAAACAAAGCTTTGGCTATGTATTGTCAAGGTTATATTAGCTTCCTAGGAGAAAGAAATTTAAAGGTAAGGACTAGAGTCAGGGAAACAAGGTGAGAAAAAGACCTCTGTTTAGCATATAGGCTTCCTAGCTCAATGCCTAAACTGGATTTTGCTCAGGATCCCACCTCTCCCCCTGCCCCAGAACTCCACGATGGAAGGAGTAGCTTCCCTCTCCTGGGTCTTTTGCCTCCACAGGATGATGAAATCAACCAGCAGAGCCAGCTCATCGAGAAGCTCAAACAGCAGATGCTGGACCAGGAGGAGGTAATGGGAAGGGACAAGATGACAGAGAAAAGGGGTTTGTATTCATCCCTGCAAGATGTGAAAAAATTTCTTTCTTTAAATAAAAACTGATGGAAGAAAGAACATTCTGCTTAGGGTTAGTCACCCCCTAAAACTATGGGAGTCTGGGAACTTCTCTGGGGCTGTTCTTGAAGCCCAGATATTGGTGTCCAGGTTCTTCTTCATTCTGTTTCCTGATTTCTGTGGGCCCAATGCCCACTTCTGGACTCTTGCTTTGGTGGAGGGCTCAGTTTCCATAGACTCAGGGGCCGTAGAAGTGATCATTGATAGCACACTCCCTCACATACCCCTTCTCCTATGAAGCTGCTGGTATCCACTCGAGGAGACAATGAGAAGGTCCAGAGAGAGCTGAGCCACTTGCAGTCGGAGAATGATGCTGCAAAGGACGAGGTGAAGGAAGTGTTGCAGGCCCTAGAAGAGCTGGCAGTGAACTATGATCAGAAGTCCCAGGAGGTGGAGGAAAAGAGCCAGCAAAACCAGCTTCTGGTGGATGAGCTGTCCCAGAAGGTGGTGAGTGGCCTACAAGTATTCCAAGGCTCCCTGACCTCAGCACAGATCCCATGTCTGAGGTGTGTGATGTTCTCATATGAGCACTGCAGTCCAGCGTGTCATGACTCCCTCCCACTCTGCTACTGCCCCTTGCCCTCCTGGCCCTTCTCTCTTCCAGACACTCCTCAGGTTCTGTGCTGCCTTTGTGGAAGCCCTCGGGGTCATGCTTGAAGTGGGGAGGGGAGCAAGAGGATTGTGATGGGAATGACATAAGGGCTGTCCTCAGGCCACCATGCTGTCTCTGGAGTCTGAGTTGCAGCGGCTCCAGGAGGTCAGTGGACACCAGCGAAAGCGAATTGCTGAGGTGCTGAATGGGCTGATGAAAGACCTAAGTGAATTCAGTGTCATCGTGGGCAATGGTGAGATTAAGCTGGTGAGTGGGGAGAGACAGCAGTCCTGTGTAGGTTGTTCCTGCTGTGTGCACTGGTGGGAGAGCCATGGAGGGACCATCCAAGCCCTCTGGGATACTGAGACAGATGGGCCAAAGAGCGAGGAAACATGGCCTTAAACTAGACTCAGGAAACCAGGTGGAGGTTGTATAGGCTCAACTGCAAAATACATTCTGAAGTGTACAAATAAAGAAGCAATAATGATGAACTTATAGCAGAATCTAGTGGTGGGGAGAAGGTTAAGAATGATATATGCAGGGCTGGGGATTTAGCTCAGTGGTGCCATGCCTGCCTCACAAGTGCAAGGTCCTGAGTTCAATCCCTGGTACCAGGAAAAAAAAGAATGATATATGCAAATCTGTGCAAGTGAGAATGAGTGATCTGGGTGATCAAGCAGATCCATTTGTCTAGAAAACAAAATCAAGCCGGGCATGGTGGTAGACACCTGTAGTCTCAGCTTCTCTTGGAGGCTAAGCCAGGAAGTTGGCTTGAGCTCAGGAGTTTGAGACCAGTCTGGGCAACAGAGCAAAACCCCTGACTCAATATCATATTGCTTTTTAAGGTTGGAGAAGAGGACTGTGGGAATTGAATGTCCAAGTGGAGATAAAGGGCTTCAGTATGAAATGCCAGGTGATAGAGAGCCACTCATGGTCATTTGGAAGTACCCATCCCACCTGAGTGTTGGTTGTGCAAAAGGTGGACAGGAGTAGGTTAAGGCTTCTCTGCAGCAGCGAAGCAACTTTTCCTTCTCTGCCCACCCTCAGCCAGTGGAGATCAGTGGAGCCATCGAGGAGGAGTTCACTGTGGCCCGACTCTACATCAGCAAAATCAAATCAGAGGTGAAGTCGGTGGTGAAGCGGTGTCGACAGCTGGAGAACCTGCAGGTGGAATGTCATCGAAAGATGGAAGTGACTGGCCGGGAGCTTTCATCCTGTCAGCTCCTCATCTCGCAGGTGAGTGCCTGATGTTGAGAATGTTTGGGTGACATGGGAGAAAGAAGACTGTTCTGTGATTATGGATACAACTTCTACACCCAACCTTTGTGTCAGCATCCTAGGGTCAACTGAAATCAAGAACAGAAAAGCTAGGGCGGCAGAGGGAGGATCTAACCAAATAGGTGAAGGAGTACATCCTCTGAGCCAAGAGTCTGAAAGGAAGTTTTTTTTGTAGGAATAGCCCCTGGCCCTTTATCCTCCTGGATGGCACAGCAGGAGGGAAGAGCTTGGGAGGAAAGCTGGAGTTTATGGAAATGTGTGTTGCTTGGGGTTGTGTCCTTTCCTCCAATCATCTCCTTTCTCTTGCTAACCTTCTTCCACCAGCATGAGGCCAAGATCCGCTCACTTACGGAATACATGCAGAGTGTGGAGCTGAAGAAGCGGCACCTAGAAGAATCTTATGACTCCCTGAGTGATGAACTGGCCAAGCTCCAGGCCCAGGGTGAGGCCTCCTTAGACCTCTATCCCACCCATCCTGGGACCTAATATCCCAGGGGCCAAGGAGGGAAAGTCACAAACCTCAGAAGAAACCACCCAGCTGCCCCTCACCCAAACGATCAGCTTGATCTACGGATGCCAGCTCATGCCATTTAACAAAGCCTTTGCATGTAGCTCATTTTATGTGACCCATAATCCCTCCCATCTTCTCTGTCCCTGTCCTATCAGATTGGACTGTCCTACCAGAAGAACATCTTGTGGTCCATCCCCTTCCAGGCCCAGAGCTCTGTCCCAAAATGAAGTCCTTACTGTAAGAGGTAGGTTTGATATAAGGTTTCTTCCCTTCTTCCCTTAGAAACGGTGCATGAAGTGGCTCTGAAGGACAAGGAGCCAGACACACAGGATGCAGATGACGTGAAGGTGAGTGGGGAAGGTGTGACTGGGGTGACTGGGGCCTGGTATGGTGAGGACTGTACTGGCCCTCATGGAACTTGTACCTGGAGTCTGGCTCTGAGCTTGGGGTGGGGTTGTTTGCAGAAGGCCCTGGAGCTGCAGATGGAGAGTCATCGGGAGGCTCATCACCGGCAGCTGGCCAGGCTCCGGGATGAGATCAACGAGAAGCAGAAGACCATTGATGAGCTCAAAGAGTAAGGATCCGAGCGGGTGGCTCTAGTCTCTGCCGAGTCCTCTTACCTTGCTGTACCCACTCAAGTCCTTCTTTGGGATTGGGTTCTTTAATTTCCATATATCTTTCCCCAACAATAACAACTTTTTAGTGTGGTTCCAGGAGATACAAGGAGTAAGAACTAGTCCCTATCCTTGAGGAGAGTTCAGGGTTCCTTATTGTCATGGAGACAGTGGCATGAGTTGCTGAAGGTAGATGTGTCAGCTTTTTAAAAAAATTAATTGTATTAGTAAATTTTATTTTTTTATTGGTACATTTTAGATATAATGTTAACATTCATCATAGAGAATTTGTACCTGCATATGATACATCTTGCTTCTTTTTTTCCCATTTCCCTCCCCTCCCTTCAACCCCTCTTCTCTTCCTTATTTACAAAAGCTTTGTTTCCATTTTTTCCCTTTATTCATTTTTTTCCTTTCCCCCTCCTTCCTTCCTAGTTCCCCTTCCCATTTGAACATTTTTTTTCCTATTTCACAATATATTATACATTTTGATCCTTCTTTATACTTTCAGTTTCTCACACCAGAGAAACCATGGAATATTTGAACACATGTGTCCAATTTATTTCATTTAAGAGTATGGTCTCAAGGTGCATCCATTTAACTAGAAATGTCTTAAGCTTATCCTTCTTTATGGCAGAGTAGTACTCCATTGTATTTTTTTAAAAACCCACATATTCTTTATCCATTCATCAGTTGATGGGAATTTGGGCTGTTTCCGAGATTTAGCTATTACAAACTGTGCCACTATAAACATGGGTGTGCATGTATCACTGTGATATGATGCTTATAATTCTTTCAGGAAGATACAAAGAAAGAGAAGAGCTGGGTCAAATGGAACCTCTAGTTTTAGTTTTTTGAGGAATCTCCACACTGATTTCCACAGTGGTTGTACCAGTCTATGCTCCCACCAACAGTGGAGAAGGGTTCCTTTTTCCTATTGGTAGATTTCTTTTTGTTGTTGTTGTTGTTGTTGTTCGTTTTTTTGCTTCCTTTTTTTTGGTACTGGGGATCGAACTCAGGACTTTGCGCTTGCAAGGCAGGTGTGGTGCCCTGAGCTAAATCCCCAGCCCTTATTGGTAGGTTTCTTGATAATAACCATTCATTCTGGAGTAAGATGGAATCTCAGCTTTGTTTTAATTTGAATCTCTTAGTGACCAGTGATGTTGAACATTTTTTCATATAGCTATTTGCCATTTCTACTTCTTCAACTGAGAAGTGTCTATTCACTTGAGATGCCCATTTTTGGATTGGGTCCGTAAAATTGGGGGGGTCTGATTTTTTTGAGTTTTTTATATATTCTAGATAGTAGTCCTTTGTCTGAGGAATAGCTAGCAACATTTTTTTCTCTTGCTGTGGGTTGTCTCTTCACTCTGTTGGTGGTTTCTTTTGCTGTGCAGAAGCTTTTTAATACGATGAGGTCCCAGTTGTTGATTTTTTTGCAATAGTCCCTGTGCAATTGAGGTTTTGGTCATAAAGTTTTTTTCCTGCATGTATGTCTTCAAGAGTTCTACCTATTTTATCTTCTACCAGATTTAGTGTTTCTGTTTTAATATTTAGATCTTTGATCCATTTTGATTTTAGTTTAGTGCATGGTAAAAGATATAGATCTAGTTTTAGTCTTCAGCATGTGTAAAGCCAGTTTTTCCAACACCATTTATTGAAGAGGCTATCTTTCTTCTAGTGAAGATGTTTGGCCCCTTTGTCAAAGATAAGGTAGATGAGTATGTCTGGAATTGTTTCTGCATTATTTATTTATTTATTTATTTTTGGTACTGGGGATCAAACTCAGGACCTTGTGCTGGCGAGGCAGGCATGGTGCCACTGAGCTAAATCCCCGGCTCTGCATCTTTTAGTCTGTTCTTTTGATCCTGAGGTCTGTTTTTTGCCAGTACCATGCTGTTTTTATCACAGTAGCTTTGTAGTATAATTTCAAGTCAGAGATTGTGATGTTCCCTGCCTTGCCTTTGTTGAGATGCACCAATTCTAACTGGACTCACTCACACAGGAAGTAGGCAAATGTCTGAGGGCCTGTTCATCCCTGACTGCTCATCAGCATCTTTTTTTTTTCCCAATACCTTCTGTAGCCTGAATCAGAAGCTCCAGTTAGAGCTGGAGAAACTCCAGGCTGATTACGAGAAGCTGAAGAATGAAGAACATGAGAAGAGCACCAAGCTTCAGGAGCTGACGTGAGTGACGGTCTTGCCAGCAGGCCCAAGGCCAGATGGGCTCAGCACTCTGTGCAGATGTGCTTGCAGAGGCAGGGTGCATGTGGAGCCGTGATGTGGTGATGGGGTAGTCAGGAATGACCGCTGCTGAGTATTAGCTGACCTCGATGGAAAGAGCCTTGTGATGTTCTGGGAAGTGTGGAAAGCAGATTACAAAATAGTATGAATACTCTGATCTCATAAAGTTTATATGTAGAGGGATAGAAAAAATAGTCTGCAAAGATGTATGCCAGGTGGTTCATGGTGGTTTGATCTAAAAGTAGTAAAATCATGGACTTTTAATAAAATTTCTCTTAGTTCTCTTTTTAAATTCTTTCCTAATTTTTGCACAGTAAACATAAATAATGATAGAACAGAGATAAAAGGAATGGAGAAGGAGGGGGTTGGAAGAAGAGTCCTGAGGAATCTTTTTTTTTTTTTTTTCTTGGTACTGGGGATCAAACTCAGGACCTTGCACTTACCAGGCAGGTTTTGTACCACTGAGCTACATTCCCAACCCATGAGGAATCCTTTTGTTTTCTCTTTTCTTATTTCTCTTGCTGCAGATTTCTGTACGAGCGACATGAGCAGTCCAAGCAGGACCTCAAGGGTCTGGAGGAGACAGTTGTGAGTGATTTTCTTTTATGCCAAGTAAACAGGGTAGGGGAGGGCTTCATTTCCCTCTTCCCACCAATTCCTTCCTAACCCTGTTTCTCCAGCCCTTTGGGAGTTAGTCTATGGCAGTGGTAGTGAACCTATGGCATTCATGCCACAGCCAGCTGTTTATTATCATTCAGAGCTCTAAAAGGTTTGTCAACATTGGTCTGTGGCATAACCAAGACACATCTTTTCCTAAAAGACAAGTGATGCACTTGACTGTATAGACTGAAGGTTCCAGTAATTTTGAAGGGAGAAAATAAACATGGTATCTGGATATCCCTAATTTTTTGGTCATTCTTTCCAGGCTCGTGAACTCCAGACCCTCCACAATCTTCGCAAGCTGTTTGTTCAAGACGTCACGACTCGAGTCAAGAAAGTAAGTGCTACTTTCTGGATCCTACCAACCCCGTGTCCTCCGCCCCTCCTCAGCTTTCTGCAGCTCTGCTGCCTCTGTGGGGCTGGCTTGCCCTGGCTTAGGTGGGGCCTGTTTGGCCTCAGGACAGCCACATCTTTCCCTCTATCTCTAATCAGAGTGCAGAAATGGAGCCCGAGGACAGTGGGGGGATTCACTCCCAAAAGCAGAAGATTTCCTTTCTTGAGAACAACTTGGAACAGCTTACAAAGGTTCACAAACAGGTAAGAGCCCAGATAAGGGGTGAATTTTTTTTTTTTTTTTTTTTTTTACTGGGGATCGAACTTGGGTCCTTGCACTTGCAAGGCAGGCGGGGCAACCACTGAGCTAAGTCCCCGGCCTCTCCCAGCCTCTATTGAATTTGTAGTTTTTTTTTGTACTGGTAATCGAACTCAGGACCTTGTGCTTGCAAAGCAGGCAGCAGAACTACTGAGCTAAATCCCCGGCCAGAGTTTCCTCTAATTTTATAGAATTTGGCCATTAAATGAGAATTGGAGTGAAACAAGGAAGGGAAAATATATATGTTCAAATTGCCATTAGAAGAGCATATTTTTCTCTTTTCATGTATTCTCTTAACACTTTTTAAAGGATGAGGGCACATATCTTTGCTTTCCTAGTTCTCTTTGGTCTGAGAGATGCTTGTATTGTTAGACATAGCTGATGGCTGAGTCTGCAGTTTAATTTTGGTAAGTTGCCAATACTCACTGTTAACCAACTATTAATATAAGGAGAAAAGAACTGTTAATCATATGAAAATCACTTCATGGTTGACCTAGTAATAGCTTATCTAGTAGCAAC
>NW_004624802.1:10314489-10382198 GCF_000247695.1 Heterocephalus glaber | reverse complement strand
TATATATATATATATCAGACTTTAGCCAGAGAGAAAGCAGGGAGACAAGAAAAGTAAGGGAATGAAGCTTGCTCTCATGGAGACAGCTCTATCTGCTTGGTCTGGGGAAGGAATCCAGGACATTAAATGATGTCCTCTAGATAGCCCAACCAGCCCCTGGTTGGGCCCAGTTAGAGTGCCTGCTTATTAAAGTTCCTGCCTGTCTGTACCCCTCCCTGCTGCTGTGGTTCCTTAGTTGGATGGCTGGGCTTCAAAGGTATGGCCCAGGGAGGTGGAAGGGCAATCCAGGAGTCAGGAGAGGAAATGTTTGCTGTGAGCAGAGCAGGAGCACCCACACTAGTCCCAAAGAGTTGAGCTTTGAGTCTGTCTCTCAGCTGGTTCTTTTAACTGATTCATAAAAGAAACCCTAAATCTTTTGGGGTCTAGGATGTAGCTCAGTGGTAGAGTGCTGCCTAGGCTCTGGGTTCAATCTTCTGTTGGGGGAGAGGAAAAAAATAACAAAACCCAGACCTCATTCCTTTCTTCTCAAGGTTACCTTAAAATTCCAGGTAAACTCACATTCTCATTAACCTAGAACTTTATGTTCTTTTACTCCCAATGAGATGCCCAGCCCATATAGTAAATATTCATTACATCTTTGTTTGTTTGTTTGGGACCTTGAGCTTGTGAGACAGGCAGCGGAACCACTGAGCTAAATCCCTAGCCCCATTACATCTTTTTTGTAATGAAAAATTCTCAAACCTGAAGCCCCGTGGTAATCTTCCGAGTTTACTGATTTTATTTGGGCCTGTAGAGGGCTTTATTACCATCTTTCTTTCCTTCCTTTACTAGAAAATTGTAACATTACAAAAAAGTTGAAAGACTGCTAGGAAATTTTGTAATAGTTCCGCCATTCTGTTTTCATTCCTGTGTGTTCACTCTACCTCTCTGCCCAAATGCATATTAAATTGCTTTAAAAATAACAAATAAACAAAACAGAGGTTCATCTTTTTCCCTCATCGAAGCCGCAGCTTCTGCCTCTGCTGTAAGTCCCAAAGACCAAAAACTGCTCCCCCAAAGGATAGAGGACTCACAATAATGTCCTACCCGAGAGACAGAAAGGAAAAGGAGAGATATGAAAACGTCTCAGCTAACAGAATCTTAATAGCCAGGGCTGCAACTATAAGTTAAACTATTCTCACAGCAAAACATTGATTATAACCCATAAATCACCCAAATTAAAGTCGCACAGAAGACACTAGCTCTGCCTCATACCTCAGTGTTCCCTGCTGTGCCAAGTGTGCCTGATATCCCCAAGGCCCTGCTCCTTTTGCAGTTTGTGGTGCCCTCAGTCATTATGGGGAGGGGTCAGGGAGTCTTTTCCGGCTGTGAGGTGGTTGCTTTCACACTCTAGCTTAATTTAAATGAAGAGACAGCCCGGGAACTCCTTCAATGTGAGGGTAATGAGCACAAGTGTTTGTAGGACCTCAAACATTTTCTTTCCTTCCTATAGGGCACGGTGTGGATGTGGATGTATGCAGGGGCTTCTGAATTACAGCTTCTGCTCCTGCTCTGTGTTGCATCTACCTGCGCTCATTCTCCTCCGTATCACATCCACGCTTCATACTGCTGCCCTCCCCTCGCTGCCCTGCCCTTTGCATGCCCACACAGCCATCTTTGGGGAAGCAGTCGCCTCATCCCCATGGGAGCCCTGGAGCTGTTGGTTTGGCACAAGCTGTGAGATATGGTGAAGGGGAGTACCCAGGCTAGATGGAGAAGGGGACTGGGCACTGTCAAGACTTCTGGGCTATAATGGCAGGTTTTGCAGCCTAGAAAAATGATATAGGGAGAAGTAAAGAACTGGATAGAAGAACACATCACATGAAGGGAACGAGATCTTTTATAGAAAGTGTGGTGTCTGTCTTCTCCGACTCTTGATTTTTCTTTATTTTCTCTCCACCCCTCACCCCCACACTCCACCCGTGACTCTATCTTGGGTCACATGCATTTGTTTCAGCCTCTTCCCTTTTGACATCCCACAGCTGGTACGTGACAATGCAGATCTGCGTTGTGAGCTTCCTAAACTGGAAAAACGACTTAGGGCTACGGCTGAGAGAGTTAAGGCCCTGGAGGGTGCACTGAAGGAGGCCAAGGAAGGTGCCATGAAGGACAAGCGCCGGTACCAGCAGGAGGTGGACCGGATCAAGGAGGCTGTGCGGTACAAGAGCTCGGGCAAGAGAGGCCATTCTGCCCAGATTGGTGAGTGGATGTTGCAGGCAAGTTGGGATTACCTCCTGGAGCAAGCTTGGGAAATTCCTGAGTGCCAGGCAACTAGAGTATTGTTTCTGGTGCCCAGCCTTCCCTCACATCCAAAAATAAGAGCATAAAGGGCTGGGGCTAGAGCTGTGTGGTAGAGTTCTTGCCTAACCTGTGTGAGGTCCTGGGTTCAATCCCAAGTACTGCCAAGAAAAAAAAAAAGTGATGAATTATCTTGTAAGCAACTCAGTTCAAGCTCTGTGAAATGACCTCTGGGACCAGGGAAATTCAGAGTAACAAATAACCTCCTTATGTTCATTTCCTCTTTTCCACAGCCAAGCCTGTGCGGCCTGGCCACTACCCAGCATCCTCCCCCACCAACCCTTATGGCGCCCGGAGCCCCGAGTGCATCAGTTACACCAACAGCCTTTTCCAGAACTACCAGAATTTGTACCTGCAGGCTGCACCTAGTTCCACCTCAGATGTGTAGTGAGTGAACATGGGCATGGGCTGGAGTCCCAACCCAAGGCTTTCTGGAGCCTAGAAGGCATAGGGTTGGGTCAGTTCTTGGTTGGGACTCAGTTATTTTTCTAAGTAGCTTCATTTCTAATCCTTTCTTAATATCATACCTGTGACAAGGTGGTCTTCTGCCTCCCTGCCTTTGCCATCATGTTTGTTGTCCTCTGCTCTCTGAGGATGGGGAAGGCTGTGTGGCTCTATGGCTAAGGTGGATGTGAGTTAGTGGTCTTCAGAATAGTGGAGGATGGATGCTAGAGGCTGCATCTCTCTTTTCTACCCCATCCAGCTTTGCTAACTCTGGTACCAGTAGTGGAGCCTCATCTTCTGGTGGCCCCTTGGCTTCATATCAGAAGGCCAACATGGACAACGGTGAGTGACCAAGATGGCTAATCCAGACTTTGGGATCCCCAGGGCAAGTAGAGAGGTAGGGGAAAAGTAAGTGACCCTAGTTTAATGGAACCTTCCTCATATGTCAGAGTTTCAAATAAAAAATTACCTGGGCTGGAGAGACAGCTCGCTGGCAGAGTAATTGCCTAGCATGCACCAAGCCCTAGGTTCAATTCCTAGCACCCCTCCCCCCAAAAAGATACATACCCATCCTTCCCTGCCTGTCCCTTTCTCCTCTCCTTAGTTAGGGGTAGGAGGCTTTTTCTCAAACAAAGTAACTTGTGGCCTTGGGTGGTTGAGGGCAGAGCTTTTATGACTTACTTGTTTTTTTTTATGCAGGGGTTAGGGTGGGAGGGACCTAGGGAGAGGCCCTAACACCTAGTCTGCTTTCTTCTCACCATGGCCTCAATGGCGATCCCTTCAGGAAATGCCACAGATATCAACGACAATAGGTACACCATTCTCCACTACTCTGGGGTTCTCTGGGTGGGACCAGAAGAATGATTAAATTTCCTTCTGCCCTGCTTAGAGCTTCTCTAGAGCCTTTGGGGGAGGGAAAAGGAAATGAGAATCTTCCTGCCTTCCCTGGGTTGTCAGGGAGGTTCAGACATTCCCTAGTCTCTGTGTAGGACACTGTCCCCTCCTCTAGTCACCCTCTGGGGCCTCTTCCCATTCCAGTTATGGACCATGCACACCAGATAAAGTGGTTTCTCTCCTCCTTTGGAAATGTGATCTTGAGCAAGTCATTTACATTAGTCTGACCTTGTAGTTCCCTGTATTCCTGTAAAGCATGAGTAGGCCCTGGCCCTGCCCTTCCTTATCTCACAGAAATGCTATCAGAGCAGTGACCATGACAGGAATACTTTCATTTATGTGGAGCTAATCTGGGTGTGTGTCTTCCCCCAGGAGTGACCTGCCATGTGGCTATGAGGCTGAGGACCAGGCCAAGATTTTCCCTCTCCACCAAGAGACAGCAGCCAGCTAATCTCCCACAGGACGATGGCTGCATACTTGCACTTTCAGGTAGCCCCAGGGCACTTCTCCTGACCAGCCTCCTATGGCCCCCTTTCTTGCCCACACCTCTTTGGTTCCCTTTTTATTTTTTTAACCATCTAAAGACTTACTCAGCTCCTGCCTTCCCCTGCTGGGGGATACATCTGTGCTGCCCTGTGTGTTCTGAACACTCTGACCGCTGACCTCTCTTGTTCCCTAAAGCTTTCCCTTTGGCTATTGTAGTAACCATAGTGCTGCTTTCTGCCACTAGGGGTCACTGCCATACGTCAAAAGAAGTGAGCAAGAGCTACTGTCCATCTACCACAAACACGTTATAGACCAGTGATAGCAAACCTATAGGCTGCAGCAGGCTGTTTGTATCATTGAAAGCTCTAAAAGGTTCGCCATCACTGACCTTGGGGGATCATCTCTACCTCTACCCTCAAATGATCTTGGGTGGATATTTTCTGAACTAAAACATCTGCAGTAAAGGCAATGTGATTTACTACCACAGCTATCACCTATCTTCCTATCTACACATAAGACAAAAGCTATAGGAAATGCCCATGAAGTCTAACTTTGTCCCTGTAGCTGTAATTTCAGCACTCCCCTTCATATGGGTCAGTGGAGGTGGAAACAGCTGTCTCCCAAACTCTTAACCCACCCCTCTCACCTCAGGACTACAGGAGGGTCAGGGATGGTGTAGCAGGGGTGGACAGTCTGGTTGTTGGTGTCAAAGGAACAGGACCACAGTGTGGACCAAAGTGTGGACAGAAGCCATCTGTTCCTGCAAAGCAGCTGGGCTACAGCTGGTTCCTCACACCTTCTTTTTTCTTTCTTCCCCAGTTTCTAAGAGGGACTGAGGCCTCTTCTCTCAGCATGCTGCCAACCTGTGGTCTCTGATACTAACTCCCTCCCCAGCCCCTGTTGTTGGACTGTACTGTTGGATGTCTTCTCTTACTTACTCTGTATTTCTTTGTACTCTGTATCTATATATCAGAAGCTGCTGCTATGTTTCTCCTCTCTGTCCCGCTCTCTAAGTATTTAATAATGTATTTAGCAATTTCTAAGCATAGTCTACCCTCCTCATTTGGGACAATAGAGAGGAGGGGAAATGTTTCTGCTTTCTCTCATACACTCTTCTCTCACACTGAGTGATGTTAATCACTGAGCAGAGGTCACAGAGATGATAAAAGAAGAAATGGGAACTGGAGGGCTATGATCCTTCTGTCTCTCACACACATCCACACATATACACATGTACATACAAAGCCTTAAGTAGAAGAATGTCAGCACCCTCAGAAGACAGAAATATATTCTTCCTTCCTCCTTTTTCGTGAATAATACAGAGGAGGGTGAAATGGAAGGGCTTCTAAATTATATACAAATAATTTTCTTCATACACCTCTCACCCGAATCAAGAGATCCCAGGTATTTACCTCTGTCCTACAGAGTCTGCCTTTTGCCTCCTTCTCCCTGTTTTTCCCTGGACTGAGAAACATGGATTGTTCAAGGGAGGTTTCCTTTTCTCGTCCAAGGCCCTTTTAATACTCTGTATCCTAGATCTCATGACTAGAACTCAGAGTTGATTAAAGATATTTTGAAGAAATGAGACAGACCCCTCCCAATAACCTGTCAAATGGCTGCTCATCTGTGGTGATAGTAACAGGCAAGTGTCATCAGAATGATTGATTCCTTGGGTCTAGAGAATGAACTAGCTGGAAGTTGCTAAGTGTTTTTGTTTGTTTTTTTCTTTTTGTCACAGTACCCTCAGGTTGAAGGCAATGAGCTGGATTTCTTTCTCCCATATTGGGTCTCATGTTCTTCCTTTCTCTGCCTTTTGGTTTGGGGCTTCCAGTTCATTGGCAAAATAGCTCTCTCTAGATGCTTTTCTTTCAAGCTGGAGCCTGGCTTTTCCCCAGAATACATTTACCTCCACAAAGAGTTCCTTGTATAATGTCCCCATCTGGTATTAAGTGCACTTTAAAGAAAGGGCCAGGGCAGATTTTCCAGGGGTGGTGGAGCCCAAGGGCTTGACCCCAGCCATTCTCAGCCCTGCACCCCCTCTCTTATAGTTGAGTGGACTGTTGCTTTAGTTCCACATGGCCCTTTCCTTCCACTTGGTGCTAAGGTGGTTTTCCAGGTAAATGCACTGATGAAGATCACTAGCCAGTTCAAACCAAGAATTCCAGTGCCCAGATACCAGTTTTATTTAGCACAAAAGACCTGGATCTGGCTGGGTATGGTGGTGCACACTTGTAATCCCAGCACTTGGGAGACTGAGGCAAGAGGGTTGCAAGTTCGAGGCCAGCCTGGACTACATAGTGAGTCCAGGGCCAGCCTACATAGCGAGACCCTGTCTCAAAAAATAAATAAATAAATAAATAAATAAATAAATAAATGAATGAATGAATGAAAAGACCTGGATCCTCCAACAGCAGGGCAGTTCATCCATCACCTGACTTCCTCTAAGTTAGGAAAGCAAGCTCAGTCTGAGTGCAGCTGGCAAATGCTGGACATCATACCCTGTGATGCCTCCCAGTGAAAAAGCCCTACTTTCTTTACCTGTTGAGTCCTTTTTGGAAGTTAAGGAGAAAAAACAAGGGAAAAATACCAGAGGGGTGTGGAATAAATCCAAAGTAGTAATTTTCAAATACTTAAAATAAATATTATATAGAGTCCTGATATAAAATATAACATTGTAGACCTGGGTAGTTTGCATTTTCTTTTTCTGGTGGAATATGCTTCATTAGTTAAGGATCCTGTGAAGAGTCCAAAGACACCTTGAGGGTTCTACAGAATAGTTTGACAATCACTGCTCTGAGGAAGGAGGTCCAGTCTGGCTGTCCTACATCGGCAACTCACAGGATAGAGGATTGGGGTGGTACAGATGAACCGTGCTCAGACCCATTGGCGAATAAGGAAGACACCAGCACACCCATAGACTTAAGCTAGTATTTGCCAACAGGACATCTAAGAATTCAGAATTCAGGGGGCTTCTGTAATCTTGCCAAAAAATGATTTTTTTTTTGAGACAGGGTCTCATTATGTAGTTCAGACTGGCCTTGAACTCACAGTGATCCTCCTGCCTCAGCCTTCCAAGCACTGGGATTATAGGTGTGCACCACCACACCTGGTTCCAAATGATTCTTTGGTTGATTTTTTTTTTTTTTTGTACCGGGGATTGAATTCGGGTCCTTGCACTTGCAAGGCAGGCGGTGAAACCACTGAGTTAAATCCCTGGCCCTCCAAATGATTCTTTAAAACAATGTATAAGAAAATGTGAAAGTGTAGGGCAGATGAAGAGAGAGGTGACACAGAAGAAGCAGCCTGCTCTTTAGCAAGATGTAAGGGAAATATAATTCACTTGCAGAAATAAAAAACAACACACACACAATCCTTCACCAGAAGCTTCATACTACATCCTCTTCTTCCTGTTCCCTACATCACGTCCCTTACAGAGAGCCAGGATCACCACAAGGGGTACCTGGCCTGCCCACTCACATCTGACAAAATGTTGCATGCCAGCGCGGAAAACAAACCAAACTGCACAAACCCCAGTGTGTATTTACTTGGTGTACATAGATATCTTTAAAATAAAATAAATTCAATGATAACTTTATGTTGTTGTAAATCTTCTTTATCCCTCCCTGATCTCACTCCCTTCTTTGTATGTAGTGGCACTTAATAGTGTGGTAAATATCCTTCTAGATTTGATCTATCTTTTCTTTTCTCTTTCTTTCTTTCTCTTTCTGTTTCTTTCTCTCTCTCCTTCCTTTCTTTCCTTTCCTCCCTTTCCCTCCCTCCCTCCCTCCCTCCCTCCCTCCCTCTCTCTCTCTCTCTCTTTCTTTCTTTCTTTTTTTCTTTTGTAATACCAGGGATTGAGCCCAGGGCCTTCACACAGCTACATCCCCTGCCCTTTTTATTTTTTATTTTGAGACAGAATCTCCCTAAGTCACTAAGTTGCCTGGGCTGGACCGGAGCTTGTGATCCTCCTGCCTCAGCCTTCCAGAGAGCTGGGATTATAAGTGTATACCACCATGCCAGACATATTTTGCCACTTATTTACATAAAGACCTTTTTCCCCCCTGTAGATTTTTTCATGTCAATATACATTAATTTCCCTCATTAAATATGTGTAGTTTTTATGTTTATCCTGTAATTCATCCAACCATTCCATTATTGGTGGATATCTAGGTAGTTTGCAATTTTTAACAAAGAAACTATTCTGTTCTCTTTTTTTTTTTCTTTTTTCTTTGGTACTGGGGATTGAACTCAGGTCCTTGCACTTGCAGCGCAGATGATGGAACCACTGAGCTAAATCTCCAGCCTGTTCTCATTTTATTTTTTTTTTTTGGTACCAGGGATCGAACTCAGGTCCTTGCACTTGTGCAGTAGGTGGTGGAACCACTGAGCTAAATCCCTGGCCCCTGTTCTCATTTTTTAGCGAGACCATCAACCCAGTCCCAGCCTCACTTGTCCCTCTAACGCATCACTATCCCTCCCTTGCCAGCACCTCAATTTTCTTGTTCCAGGATCATACTTTCAACCCTTACTATTTTCTCTGCTCATCCCTCAAAGCCGTTGAGTTGGAGAAAACTGTACAATTGAAAAGACAAAAACCAACAAAAAAAATCCCAACTAAAGATGAAGAGCTGCAAGCCCACCTGGCCCTTCAGTGCTGCTCCATGTTCCTCCTGTGTTTCCCTGCTCCGTTTCCTTGCCTGCCTTCCAGGGCAGTTGTTTTAAAGCCTTCATTCCTGGAGATCCCCTCCTACCTTCCCCGAGAAAATTAGCATGATCAAGCATCAAGTTCACCCCTTCCAATAACCCTTCATATTTGCCTATATCTCTATATATGCTTTGATTCTCCCTCTGACAAGGGATGAATCTCCCGTCTCTAGACTGAAATGAATCCCTCATAGAGACTCCCTGCTCTCACCCATTGCAGTGTTGGGGATTGAATGAGGGCCTCACATGCTGGGCCAGAGCCTATTCCAGGCCCCTAGATCCTTAATTCTTGAGATTACTTACACAGGACCCCAGTATGTAAAATAAAAGTACTGCAGCACATAAAAGTATTGTTTGCATCTTCTTTAACATTTGTCTCAATGATCTTTTCTCCTTGTGAGCTGTTCTTCCTCCTTTCCTGTGTGCTTCTCCATAAATGACTTCCTGGTCTCATTTATTTTCTCACAGACAAATCTCCAGAAACAGTCCCACGCTTCCCATCACCACTCCCTCACCTCTCATTCATTTTTCTAAGCCCACCCTGATCTAGCTCTTGTTCTGGCCAGTTGTTCCAAAGGTTACCTGATAGCAAATAAAACAGGCATTTTTCAGTACTTGTCTTACTTCTCTCCATATTCTCTACTCCCTCTTTGAAACTCTACTCCTTGGGGTTTTTTTGTTTTTTTTTTTTTGTACTGGGGATCGAACTCGGGTCCTTGTGCTTACGCAGCAGGCGGCAAAACCACTGAGCTAAATCTCCAGCCCTACTCCTTAGGTTTTTGTGACGCTACTCTCCAGCCTCCTTAACCTCTGGCCACCTCTTCTGAGTTTTCCTCTACCAGCCTCCTAAATGAAGCTCTATCTTTGGATTCAGCCCTTGATCCTCTCCTTCCTCTTTCTTGGGTATGTTAACCATGCCCACAGATTCACAGCAATTCTTCTTAAATCTATCCCTAGCCCAGACTATCTGCTGAGCTCAGGGCCTATATGTCTAGTTGCCCTCAGGTACCTGAAACATGTTCCAGATTAAACTCATCTTTTCCTCAACACTGCTCCTCTTTGTGTCACCACCATTTCTCCTCACTTTAGGTAGAACCCTGGGACTCACTCTGAATGTCTTGCTTTTCTTTCAAAGCCCACACCCGCTAATAATGCCTTTCTTTCTTTCTTCCTTCCTTCCTTCTTTTCTTTTCTTTCTTTCTTTTTTTTTGTACTGAGTCTTCACATGAACTATGTTGACCAGCCCTTTTTTAAAAAAATTTTGAGACAGGGTCGAACTAGGTCACTAAGTTGCCTGGGGTGGGCTCAAACTTGCCATCCTCCTGCCTCAGCCTCCCCACCAAGTGCTGGGATTACAAGTGTGCACCACCATGCCTTGCTCCACTATGTATTTTCCAAATTATCTTTTTCTTTAGATGACATCCCTTTCAACTCAATAGCCACAGCTTTAGTTCACCATCTGTGCGTGGACTTTTGCAACACTCCAGTCACCCTCCAGAACGATGCTTAAGTAGTCCTTCTAAAAGCGTACTTACTAGATCAAATCCACTTAAGGAGATCTACAGTGCCTACCCTTCCTAATATTGTTTCTTTCCACTGGTTCTCAAGTTCCAGCCCTACTTTACTATTAACATCTTCAGAAACAGAAAAAATTTTTTCTTGTCTCCATGGCTTTGTACACAGGTCTCTGCCTAGAAAGGCTTTTAACCCTTAGCCCTGAATTCCATCGAGCCTTCCATTCCCAGCAGTCTCCATCCTCTTCCAAAGCTTTCCTGACCATCTGCACTTCACTCTGGGTCATAATCACTGCTTCATAGGCAGCTCCAGTATAACTTTTATCTCGAATATTGCAACTTTCTCCTTGGCCAGCCAGGGACATTAGACAACCCACCAACTCCTTTAGGGGGGTGGAACTATTTAACCCTAGCTTCAATCAAAGGAAAAGAATCAGTTTGAGGAACAGTACTGGGTACAAGTAAATACTCAATAAAAACTTGGTGATTAGGTAAATGAACGAATTTAAAGACGCTAGTGGCCACAGGTAAGAATTGCGGATTTCCCATGCCCGCCCCTGCCAGATCTCTACTTGGTAAAGAAACGCTTTCGCGTTAGCCTCGGGCGGCAGGTTACTCTTAGAAACCAAGCAAATCCAGAAGGCGGTGACTGCACGAAGAAGCTCCCGACCGAGTGTGCTCCAGACCGGCCAGGGCGTACCCCATCCGCCTGGATAACCGGTTGGGGCCTCCCAGGTGGCCACGCTCCGGCAACCGGCCTCGCGCAAGCCTGCCCAGCTCCAGGTGAGCCCACCCACAGCGCAGGAGTCTGGGCGGGCGGGCGTCAGGGGCGGAGCCAGCCTTGCCCCGCCCCGTTCACTCGCCTGCGGTCCAGCCTCCGGTCACGTGACGGCGGCGCAGGTGAGCACCGCTTCCGGGGTCGGGCGCTTGGATTGCGACCGGCTCCGGCTTCCACTCAGTCGGGTGCGCGGGAGACTATGGCGTCCTCGGTCCCGCCAGCCACCGCACCCGCGGCAACAGCGGGCCCCGGCCCGGGTTTCGGCTTCGCCTCCAAAACCAAGAAGAAGCATTTCGTGCAACAGAAGGTGAAGGTGTTCCGGGCAGCCGACCCGCTGGTGGGCGTGTTCCTGTGGGGCGTAGCCCACTCGGTGAGAACCAGCCCTAGCCCCTCTCAGCCCAATCCTCAGGACCTCAGCTCCTGCGCTTTGGGGCGTCTGGGTTTCCTGGCTCCCGCGTCTGGATTCCCTTGAGCTGCCCCCCACCCGCCACACTACTGTCCTGGCCCCTGCCTTCAGATGTTCCTCCAGTCTGTCTTCTGGTTGTGCACTTTTGTCTCCATGTCTGCCCTTTACTCCTCTGGTAGAGTACTACCTTCCCGAACCTGAATTCCAGGTCCCTGTCTCGACTTCTTCCAGCTCCAGGCTACGGAGACTGGTTGCGATCCGGATCCAGCGGGAGGAACATTAGGAGGAGTGGCTCTTGGGGTGGTGAGGTCTCAGAGACCGCGTGTATGGGGGTGGGGTAGCTTGATGAAGGATCATTCGCTTTCCTTTCCACCTTATTTCTAGCCTTAGCCCTTGACTTTGCAGCTTTGAGTTTGTCTGGGCTTCTTGGATCTTCTAATCCTGCTTGTCCCTTCCTTTTCCTTCCAGAGGTACAGCATGTTAGAAAAGGTACCCCACCCTGAGCCTAAAGGATAAACTCATCCAGGATTCAATGTGTATGTGCCTTTGTACTTAACTGCATTTCCATTGCTGGCTGGAGGGATGGTATTTGTTGCAAGTGGAGGTTATTTTTGATCAGAGAAGCAGAGGAGCTCTGATCCTAGGAACACTATGTTGGTGAACTTTGGGCACAGGAAACTAAAGGGTCTAGCTTGGGAGTCAGGAGGAGGCCAGTGTATCTGTCTTCTTGAGGATTCCTCCAGTGAAGGAAGCACAGACCTAGCCCCCTTCCCTCAGATCAGGAGTGAGTGGGATGCAGTGATCTTGAATGTGACAGAATATTTTGGTGATCAACTTTCTTGAATTGTTATAGTTATGACAAGGTTGTGGGGATGGAAGGGGATGAGGAAGATGCAATTTTTGTTATATTCTTAATTTGTAGTGTAGAATGTCATTTGCGGTCAGTTGGCTCCCTTTTGTATTTGCAGCCCTCTGAGTGATAATGTCTTATTAGCAAGTGTCCAGTCTAAGGCATTTGGTAAGAGCAGGGCTGATGGAGGTAGGACTGCCTCTCCATATGTACCTTCCAGGTTAGGTGTATAACTTCCTTACAGGAAGCTTAATAGAGAGGGTAAAGATTGGAGGATTAAATATAAGACCTGCCTCAGCTTCTTTAGGTATATATACTTTAGCTCCACCAGCCCACCCTTCAGCCAACACATATCTACTTCAAGTGTCTGGAAAGGAGAAATTCCTTGAACATATGCCTTTGTGATGATTCAGCCTACTTAGCAGGTGGTAAGGAGGGGACAAGAAGAGTTATAGCTGAATTTTAGGCTGGGAATCTCAAGTGGCTTATTTTTTTCCTTGAGGAATCTGTTCTGCCCTCCTTTTGTACAAGAACGGGAGGAGTTGCATGCACTGCAGTATGTGGGATTTAGGTTAGACTGCAATTCTTAACCTTTTTCAAATTATCAAGGATAGGCAAGACATTCATTTATTCAGTTAATAAACATTTCAGGATCTCTGTGTGCCAGAAATTGGGCTAGCTAGGCACTTTAGCAATACGAAGACTGGGATGACCCCTTGTCCATGAAGAGCTCACAATCTGGGGGCTGTGGTGGCGGAACTTACATAAACTGGCAGTTAGGATCATGTGGTACATCATGCAATAGTAAAGGCAGGTGAGAGGTAATTTAAACATCAAAAAGGATATTTCCTTGAAATTCCTAAATCAGAAGCCTCCTTTCTACCGCCCTGAATTAGCAGGTTGCAGATCCTCAGGCAGAGGAGAACATAAGATGCTTGTAGCCTTTGGGCTTGACTTTAGGAAACAGTCACCTAATGAGCTCTTGTCCTCTGATGGCCTGCATTCCCTCTGAGATCAGCTGTTCTCTTACTTTACCCCTAGGCAGGTGGGTACCCACTGCAGAGAACTGGGTCAGAGTATGTGGAAGGAATGTCTTGTTTGTAAGGAGATACTCCTTACAGGATATGGGTATTTCATCTTCATGCTGCTCTCCACCCTTCTGAGTCCCATTAACTTAAAAAGATTTTTTTAAATGGAGCAAGTAGCTGTCTTGAGTCTCCAGAGGTACTTTTTTTTTCTTTTTTCTAGAATTTCTCACAGCTTTAAAAATAGTCCTGAGTTGCTTACAGAGTTTGCCTAATATAAAATTACTGTTGTGAGAATGAAGTTCCACGGGGGTGGGAATGTGAGGGTTGCTTACAGCAGTCCTTCTTGGCCAGCAGAAGGGCTTAGACACATTCTCTGACTTCAAACATGTGCACAGCCAGTGTTTTTAAAGGAATGAGGTTTGAGTTGCCCTTTCCTGACTCCTGTTCTGACACATTGTATAAGTATCCACACTCTTACTGCTTCCTTCTTCATGTTTTGACTTATCAGATCAATGAACTCAGCCAGGTGCCTCCCCCGGTGATGCTTCTGCCAGATGACTTTAAGGCTAGCTCTAAGATCAAGGTCAACAATCACCTTTTCCATAGGTAAGTGAGGAATCCTTGCCTATCTCACAGCAACCTTCTAGGAAAAGAAATACAAGTGATTTTTAAAAGAATCCATGAGTTAAAAGTTTTAGATTTGGAAGTCATCTCATAAGTTGTATGACCTGACATCCTTCCCAGTGCAGAAAGGTTTGTGCAAAGAAATTAAAATAATTTCTAGTGTTGTCTGAAACCTTATGTATACTACCAGTATTATCTGCCCCTGCCTGGCAGTTCCATAGAGTAAATACATTCACAGGCCAGTACTGTTATCCACTGATAAGGATTCCTTGATAGAAGTACTTTAGTCTTCTAAGCCCCTCTAGTACCAGAAGATGCCATTCAAAAAATCAGTAGTACCTATAGCCAACTTTAGAATGTCTCTAACTTGCCTGGGATTTGGGAAATGCTACTGGTTATACTACTCTCCAGCCATGTAACTTAGGTCACTCAGTCACCCTGAAACACAGTCTTCCCTTCTATAAAATACCTTTAAAAGTACCTCACAGGGTTTTATGAGAATCAACTGAGGTAATAAGTGTAAAGGTGGATTATAAATTGTCAAGCCCTATATAAATGTAAGGTAATATTGTTATTTTGTTGTTTCACCATGAAAACCTGTATTTCAGGGAAAATCTACCCAGTCATTTCAAGTTCAAGGAATATTGTCCCCAGGTCTTCAGGAACCTTCGTGATAGATTTGGCATTGATGACCAGGATTACTTGGTGAGAGTCCATTATGGGATAAGGATAGTCTCTAGCAACTTGGGAGTCCTCGGATAGTCATAATTGGAGAAATAAAAGTCTCAGCAAATATGATTCTTTATCATTTTGTGGTCTAAATCATCTTCAAAAATCTAACAAAGGCTGGGGATGTAGCTCAGTGGTAGAGCACTTGTCTGGCACATGCAAGGCTTTGAGTTCAGTCCCTAGTACTGCAAAAATACAAAAACAGCTAATGAAGCACATCTAATGAAGGCATCCTTGGGAAAAAATATAGATACATTAAGAATTTTGTGGGCTGGGGATTTAGCTCAGTGGTTCCACTGCCTGCCTCACAAGCGCAAGGTTCCAAGTTCGATCCCAGGTACCAAAAAAAAAAGAATTTTGCATTTGCTAGGTGCAGTGACACATGCCTGTAATCCCAGCTATTTGGGAGGCAGAGGCAGGAAGATCGAAAATTCAAAGTCAGCCTAGAAAATTTAGCAAGACTGTGTCTTAAAATAAAAAAATACAAAGGGCTAGGGATGCAGCTCAGTGGTAAAGTAATTACCTAGCATATGTGAGGCCCTGGGTTCAATCCCCAGTACTACAAACGACAAGAAGAAAAAAACCTTTGCATTCAATTTTACTTGGTCTGTATGTGGACACCAGATTAAGAACCCCTGCTCCATCTTTTCTAAGGTTTCATGTGGTTTTAGAAGAATTTTGTTAGCCATTAACCTTTGACTTATTTCTCCACATAAATGGAAAAGAAGCTATAGCTTGTTCTTTGTCTTTAGGTATCTCTTACCCGAAGCCCCCCAAGTGAAAGTGAAGGCAGTGATGGTCGATTTCTCATCTCCTACGATCGAACTCTAGTCATCAAAGAAGTATCCAGTGAGGACATTGCTGACATGCACAGCAACCTCTCCAACTACCACCAGGTCAAGCTTCTCTCCTGCCCATTCTTTCTTCCTCGTCCCTATGGTACATATTCAGCTGCCAGAACACATGAAATGACTCCCTGTCTGTCCCTTTTTTTCCCCAAAAACCTTTTGTATCTCTCTCAGAAGCACTTCATACCATGTTTTCAAAGACTAGAAATTTGAAGGAAAGGAAGGTTCTCTGGATACGTATTTGTTTTACTTAACAGAAGAATTTGATGTGTCCCTTACCATTTTGTACTTATAATCCAAATCCCACTTTATCCTAAGAAAATCTTTCTTCTCTCTCTCCTCCCCAATCCCTCACCTTTTTACCTAAAATGAGTGTCAGCTTTTCCTTATGGCTGGCTTCTTGGGACACTAGGGAACTCTGTGCAGAGACCCAAAGACCAGGTCAGCAGAGTGGCCAAGGAAGACCTATGAGAATATAGGAGCTAAGGCAAAGGAGCCTCCAAATTCCGTTTAACAACAATTGGGAAACAAAGAGGAACAGGTTTTTGGAGGAAGATAGCTCTGATTTAACGTGGTGAGTTTTAGATTTCTGCAGTTTATCCACCCACAGAGATGTCCAATAAGTGGTTGAGATACGGATATGGAATTTAAGAAAGATGATTAGAATAGAAGTATAGATTTGTTTGTTGTATATGAATGTGGTTATTAAAACCACTTATTTTCACTTAACATGACTTACAAACGTAGGTAAGATTATTGAAGGGAAATATTTGTAGTGAATTGAGAAGGACATTGAGGACAGAGCCCTAAATAGCAAATAGAGAAAAAAAGACATAAAAGTGATGAATAGTAGATGGGCGTTTTTAACTATTGATGCCCTAGTACATTCCATAAAGGGTTTGAGGGCAGAAAAAAAATCAAGAGTGGTGTAATGAGAATTGAGAATGAGAGCATTTTATTTTATTTTATTTTATTTATTTTATTTTTATTTTTGGTACTGGGGATCGAACTCAGGACCTTGCACTTACTAGGCAGGGGCCGGAACCACTGAGTTAAATCCCCAGCCCTGAAGAGCATTTTAAAGAGAGACTGGCTGTCAGGGTCAGGTGCTACACAGTTAAAATATGACAATGACTAGAACATTAACTGGATTTGATAACAGGGATTTTGGTGTGATTTCAGAGAGAAATGAGGGTGTAAATCTGATTTCAGTGGTTTTAGGCATAATTGAGAGATGGGAAGTAGACTGATTACTGATTACTTTTCTGAGAAAATTGGCTCTGAAGAGAAATAAGTAGCAACACTGAGAGGGAGACAGAGAAAGAACCATTGAGAGAAGAATTGTTTTGGTGTTGTGTTTTGTTTTGTTTGCTGTGGTAGGAGTTGAACCCAGGGCCTAAAGCATGGCAAATGGTTTACCACTGAGGTACACCTCCAGCCCTGAAAGAGGGACTGTCTTTTTTTTCTGGTGGTGGTACTGGGGATTGAACTCAGGGCCTTTGCACCAAGCTTTATCTCCAGCCTTCCCTCTTTTAAAATTTGTTTTTTTTAAATTTTGAGACAGGTAGGTTCTTGCTAAGTTGCCTGGGCTGGGCTCAAACTTATGCTGCCTCAGCCTGATTGCAGGCATGTACCAGCATGCCTGGCTGAGGAATTGCCCTTTAAGAATGTAGATTACCAAATTGAGCATAATGGTACATGCCTGTAATCTGAGTACTGAAAGAGGCTGGGTCAGGAGGATCACAAGTTAGAGTCGATTTAAGCCAAGGCAACTTAGAGAGATTCTGTCTCAAAAAATAAAAAGGACTAGAGATGTGACTCAGCATGAAGGCTGCAGTATCACAAATAGCCATCATACAGGCTATAGGAATCTAGCCCACCAAGAAATATTGGTCTAAGTAAGTGGTATTATTGATAAGCAGACATAAGTCCTAATTCTGGTTCTTTGACCACTTATATGGAGAGGACCTAAAGTAAAGATGATAAACCTACCTTCTTTATCTCTTAGAATGATAAAGGTGGAATGAGATTGAAAAAGCTAAAATGAGAGGAATCACTTCCACTTTATACAAATGGAAGAAATCAGAAGACTTGGGGATTCAGAAACCATGTGGATAACCAGGGACATTATTAGGAAGCTCCCATTACTTTTGATCTCATAAATTTTCTACTTGAAGTTTTCTTTCTTTTTTTTTTCTCTCAAACTCCTGGTGATCCTCCTACCTCAGCCTCCTGAGTGCTGAGCTCACAGATGTGTGCCACCACACCCAGCTCTTTGCTTGAAGTTTTCTGCCCCTCTTGAAATGAGGATTCCCATCCTTGAGCAGTTCATATGTCTGCTACTCAGCCTCTCCTTATGCTTTTCTCTCTTTGTAACCCAGTACATCGTGAAGTGCCATGGCAGCACGCTGCTGCCCCAGTTCTTGGGGATGTACCGAGTCAGTGTGGATAATGAAGACAGCTACATGCTTGTGATGCGCAATATGTTCAGCCACAGACTTCCTGTGCACAGGAAGTATGACCTCAAGGTAAGGAGAAGAGATCTCAGCGTTAGGGGAGGATCCTGATGACCTGAGAATAGAGAAGGCCCTGAGAGGGCATTGGATGATTCCTTTTAAAGAACAGAAGGGTATGAATATAAGTACTCATCTTAGGAGCTGGGTTCTGTTCTTTTGGCCTCTTCTGTTGACTTGGTTTTTGGGTCTCTCCACAGGGTTCCCTAGTGTCCCGGGAAGCCAGCGATAAGGAAAAGGTGACCCTCATTTTAAGTGTCAGGGTGAGGGGTGGGGCTGGGGATGAAAGGGGTCTTCTTAGGATGAGGGGGCCATTCTCCATATGGGGATCATCAGCTATTTATTCTCAAAGCACCGACAAGAAGAGAGATGTGAACTTCTACTGGTGCAGAGGTAGCCTGGAGAGGCAGTAGTAGCAGCTGCTTTGTCCCTGGCAGGGGGTATTTTGTGTGCATGGTTTGGGAATGGGTTGAGATACTGGGCTTCTAGAGCAAAATATCCACCTTCCAGCTCTCACTTGGGTCCTTCATTGAAGTAGATATTTTTGCTAAAGAAGAAGGAAAAAAAGCCAGCATGGAAGATTTTATTGAAGACTATAATCAGAAAGTCTTATAGTGCAGATGCAGGCTGGAGGTGTAGCTCAATGGTAGAGCGCTTGCCTAGCACGTGCAAGGCCTTGAGTATAATCTCCAGCACTGTGCCCCCCCCCCCAAAAAAAGTGGAGTATGTTGTGATGTGGGATAGTAGTACAGCTGAGTGACTGAGTTTGGGCAAGCATCACAGTTTGGGAATTTTTTTTTTCTTTTTCTTTTTTTTGAGACAGGGTCTCACTATGTAGTTTAGGCTGTCCTTGAACTCAATATGTGGCCCAGGCTGGCCTCGAACTCATGCCAATCTTCCTGCCTCATCCTGCCAATTGCTAGGATTACTGGTGGGCACCACCATACCTGGCTCACAGAATGGTTTCACTGGACAGAAGTAGTGTGAAACTGCTGTCCTCAAGGCCACTGAGATAGAGACAAAGTGGTCCACAGAGGCAGGGTTGTTCAGGCCCCAGGGAGGGATTGTAGTCCTGAGACATCCTTTTCCCTATTCTAGGTTAAAGAGTTGCCCACCCTTAAGGATATGGACTTCCTTAACAAGAACCAGAAAGTGTACATTGGTGAGGAGGAGAAGAAAGCATTTCTGGAGAAGCTAAAGAGAGATGTGGAGGTGATGATTGGGGTGCTCAGAAATGCCTTTCTTTCTTTCCTTTTTTTAGTTGTTCCATTCACAATAGGAGAGAGCTCCTTCCCTCCCCTTATTCTTTGGGTCCTCTATATTTAGTAGTTGAGCATGAAACAATAAACCCATGGAGGCTGGAGTGAATAAAGAGGTAATCATAGATTCTAGGACGTTTAGCACCAAAAGGCAGCAGTAGACCCCAGTCTCAATTTTTATCCTTACCTTTCCCTAGGAGGGGCCCAGAAATTCCAGGATAGAGGTATAGAGGTGTTACCTGGCAGTGGGGAGGGAGATCTGGGTTTTCTGATCTGTAAGTGGGTCTCAGTTTCTAGTGCAACTGAAGATCATGGACTACAGCCTTCTGTTGGGCATTCACGACATTATCCGGGGCTCGGAACCAGAGGAGGAGGGGCCTGTTCGGGAGGACGAGGCAGAGTGGGATGGGGACTGTAATCTAACTGGACTTCCTGCCCTGGTGGGCTCCTACGGCACCTCCCCTGAGGGGATTGGAGGCTACATTCATTCCCATCGACCACTGGGACCTGGAGAATTTGAGTCCTACATCGATGTCTACGCCATCCGAAGTGCTGAGGGTGAGAGAGATCTTGGAATTTTGAGGGTAGAGAGGGGAGGTTGTCCTTAGGAGACAGAGACCAGATGGTAAGCTGGTCAGCTTTCCAAACAAAGCTGATTCCTGGGAAAGGAGAATTTGGCCCATAGCTGCCTTTTCATTGTTGGTCTTTCTCCAGGGGCTCCCCAGAAGGAGGTGTATTTCATGGGGCTCATTGACATCCTGACACAATATGATGCCAAGAAGAAAGCAGCTCATGCAGCCAAAACTGTCAAGCATGGGGTGAGCATTCCCCAAAACCTGCCTTTTCCTGTCTTGGCTATTATCTGAGTAGAGAGCCTTTTGTGTCAGAGCAATGGGGTGGCAAAAGAAGGGAAACAGGCTGGAGTAGGTGGGAGAACAGGGAATGGGGAAGATGTGGTGAGGTGGCCTGACACATTGTTTCATACCTCCTCTCACAGGCAGGGGCAGAGATCTCTACTGTCCATCCTGAGCAGTATGCTAAGCGATTCCTGGATTTTATTACCAACATCTTTGCCTAAGAGCCTGTGTGACTCCATGGTGATTTCTGCTTCACATTCAAGGTGGCAGGGTTCTGAGAGGCTTGGGGGAATTGTGGATATTCTGGTCACTACTTCTCTTCCTCCTTTGCTAATTTCAGGCTACAGGCTCCTTCCATCTAAATAGCTCCATCTCGTTGAGTAGGCTTTTCTTGGTCCCCCGAAATACATTGCCCTTTCTCCCTTCTGTCCATTTTTGTTCCTTCTTTCCCTCCTTCCAGCAAGCCCTCTTGCTTCATTATAGTGTTACTGTTGACTCTCCCAAGTGCCTTGATCTTTGTAAAATATCCTATTGTTTCTATAAGATAGGAGGTGCGGGGACCGGGGAGGGATGTTTGCCATCTTCAAGACCTGACTCAACAGATGGACCTGGCTCAAGAAACTACTTGGTGCACTTTGCTCTATGGAATGAACTGAGAGTGTCAGAATTTGCTGATAACTTTATAGAACTCAATAGTGTGCTTCCTTCCTGGTAGGCCCTGGGATGGAAGACTTTTGGGATACTACAGATGTGGATGCAAGTATGCACACACGATAGAAAGTGGCCAATCCAACACGTGGAGGTGGGGTGGGGAGTGGTCAGCAGGCTGGCACCTCACAGAGGCAGGACCTGAGAGGACTTTTGTGACTATGCAGGGAATTGGAGGTCTCTGGCAAGGAGTGATTACTCTCCAGTCTTCTCCCACCCCACTCCCACTTCCATCTGCAACCATCTGCACATCTGGGCACAGATGCCTAGAGATGGCCAGAAGTGTCTGAGCCTGGGTGAAGGTGTTTGACTACTGCTGCGTGAACCAGAACCTCATGGCTTTCCTGGAGCTGGAAGTTTCAATGGGTGTGGTCAGTTCTGGAGGCTGGAATGATGGGCCTGTGTTTGGCTCATTTACACGTTAAGTTTCCTTTCTTCCTGCCTAGCTGTCCCGGAGGTTTATTTCCAGCAGAAGGGACTATCTCTCCTGGGTCAGTTCTGGTCATTTCAACAGGATGGAGATCTCAAGTGTGGGAACTTCCCTGAATGTGTGCAGCTAGCACACTTCCTTCTGCCCTTTCTCAAACCCTTTCGTCAGCTGTATTTGTTTTCATTCTGTTCTCTTTTGTCCCATCTTATACTGCTGCTGTGTCTCCCAGGGGACAGATGGCCTTCTTTGTCATCTTCACTCTCCTCCCCCAGAGAGGAGTCAGAGCCATAACTCAGTCACCCATCCACTTCCAAAGATAGCTGAATTAATGGGTGATACTCTCAGAATGTAGAGGACCCTGATGAGATGAGATAGGTGTCCTTCCCTCCCTCCAATGCCTTTGGGGCTAAGATACTCATTCTTGATACCACCCCCCAAGCATCCACATTTTTTTCACATAAAGATGGGCACCAGCAACTAGCCTGTGGGGATGCAAAGCTGTTTTGCTCTGTCTGGCTGGACTAACCAGTCCCACAAGAAGGCATAAGGTCGTAAGGGAGAAACTGCCTTCCTGTCACCTTCTGCTCCAAAGGAGGTAGCAAGAGAAGTCTCCAGTGTGGGGTTGGAGCCCCTGTAATACCTTCCTGTCCTGTGTGGATCCTGGTGGATCTTTTCTATTCCCATCATCTACCTTTCCCCTGTTGAATGCAATAAAACTCTGTGACACCAGCAGCTGTTGCTTTTTAGAACTGGGTTTACTGATTATGCGGCTGGTGTATCTTAGGCAGTATAATCTTCATTTGCTGCTTGTTTTTCACCTTTTTTGTTTCATTAATAAAAGATCTTATGTATTTACTCCCATTACTATCACAATACAAAAATAAATTATTCAATCCAAATTCCTTCACAGAAATGCTTTTTTAAAACTTTTTTTTTTTTTAAATTCTGAGGAATCCTGTCCTTAGGGATACAAGACCAACTGAAGAATTCTAGTTGAAAGATGTGGGATTCTAAGATGGCTGTGAACTTAAAAGGTGGTGACGGGTGGACTAGGAATGGGAAACATTCATCAACTTTGGGAATTGCAGTAGTGAGGCTTGGGGAGGAGTGGAATGGCATGGCCTTCATCCCAGGAGTCCGGGCTTGCTCATACTCTTATCTCCAGAGGTGAGTGGGCCTCAGCCTACCAGCTGAATCAAAATGAATTCAATGTTCTGGGCCTCCTGGGAAAGCTCTCTTCTGCTTAGAGGACAGGAAGAGTACATCAGGGTCCTGGGAAAATGAAGAGTGACCAGCCCACCAGTCCAGAGAGGGAGTGAAAAAAGGGGTGGATGACTAGTGTTTGTTGCCAGTCTGGGAGATTTCAGTGTGTCTTGGCTGAGGAGGTCCTTGGCTGGTGAAAAAACCTGGCTTGATGTGGCCCCAGGGAAGTGAGTTGGGCTGGGGGCGGAGACTGCTCTGATGTGAGAAGCAGAGCAGAAAGATATTTTTTCCCTTTGGGAATTTTTAACTCTATTTGAACCATACATTTGATACCACCACCCCCCCCAAGCCATTTAAAAAAGACCTGTTTACTTCCCATTCTGCACCAGTTTCAGTGTCCCTGTTTGTGAAAAGAGAAAAATCAGGCACTTAGAATACCCATCTCCTGGCAGGTTGTGAGGGTCACAGAAGGTAACAACTTAGAGTCAGATGAGGGAGGGGGTTGAAGTAGTTTGGTAATGGGATTATTTTGTTATCAAATCTTTTCTGTTTGCTAAGACCTCCCAACCCACATTGTTCCTCAAAGACCCTTCTACCAAAAGGATTTCTAAAAATTGTCCTCTCCAAATTTCCATATACCCACAGACGCTGCTCACCCACCCACCCACCACTAGTTCCCCAAAGCTGCCACGCAGCTAGTTGGGAAAGACAAGGGAGAGGGCCCCTCCGGGAGGGGCAAGCCAGAGGGGTGGCGTCTCTAAGGCTTATAACCTCCTACCTCGGCCACTTGACGCCACCCCCTCCCTCCAAAGACTGGGACAGTGCCTCCATTTTTGTTTTGGGGCGGAAGGGCAGGGGCTCCGGAGTAGAAAGGGTCAAAGGAAACAGCGATCAACACCTGCGAAAGCAAAGGGGGTGCTGTCCTCCCTCCTTCCCTTTCCCTGGGTCTGCACCCCCTGAACCCCCTTCCACCTTCTCGAGCCCCCCCCCCTTGTTGCTAAGGCCTGGACCGTCATCCCAGCAACAGCCTCAGTCATGTGACCGGCAATGGCGGCGCTGACAAGAGGTAGGTGAGCCCGGCGCCCCCCACACCCACCGCGTGCCCCCCGCACCCGCGCGCACCCCTCGCAAGACCCTCGCTCTCTCCGCAACCCCTCCTCCGCCTCCTTTCCCCCAGGCAGGGTGCCAGGAGGGCCCCCCCCCCCTCGGGGCCGGGCAGAGCATCTTTCTAGCACCCTCAAGCCTTGGCCTCCATTTGGGGCTTCTGTGGGCCGCAGTCGGGTTGACATGCATCCCCACCCAGCGCTGGGGCTCGGGGCCTTCCGCGAGTGGGGGCTACGCGAGTGGGGGATACGGGGAGGTGGTTCCGGGTCGGGTCTTGGAGGAGGCCGTGGGGGGAGGGGTGGAGCTGCCTCTGGATGCCCCAGGGACCCGTGCCCTTCCTGGCAGTCCCTGCCTCGGCCGCTGTCTGGAGGACGGACTGGCCCTGTGTCTGGTCTGGGTTTCCCCAGAGGAATCACAGACCCAGCCTAAATTGTGGCCCCGCCTCCCTTTGCTGTACTAGCAGTACCTGGAGCTAAGACACCTAGGACCTGGGTCCCCTCTGGTGGGGAGGGTTGTTGTTCTACCGTATGGGGTGAGACTTGGGGTTCCGTTTTTACTTTGTGAATCTTGAGGTGCATCTGGCCTTGAGGGTACTATGACCGAGACACAGATAGACAGCGGCTCCTCCTTTTTATCAGTAAATAAATTGAGGTCACGCTAATGGTCCTTTCTAATTGAGCTGTACTTGGAGGTGTTTTGGGGACAGCCCTGTAGCTGAATGTGACAGGACTCTGGAAACATCAGGCCCCTCCAGCTGAGCCCCTGCAAGAGCCCTGCCCCTTCGAACTGCAGACTAAGCTGAGGGGCAGGAGGTGTTGATGCGTGTGATGAGTTTAAAGGTGACAATGAGAAACTTTGTTACTGCAGGGGCTGCTGCCACTTTGTTGACATCCCTAACCGACTTCAGCAGAGGGACTGAGTTAGCTCTCAAGGAAGGCTCTCCTTCAGCATAAGGGGTTGAATTTCTTGGAATAGGACAAGGAGTTGGGGAACATGAGAAATAATCCTGTCCCTGTGATCAGAGGGAGGTGGCAAGAACGACCTCCATCTGTGTGGGCTTCTTTCTGCACCCCAGGCTCTCTTGAGAGCCTCAGAGCTGGGAAGAAAAGAGGAAGGTTAGCACGTTGGAGTTTAACAACTTGGGGAGAGTGGAGCTGGGGAAGGGATTCTGAAGGGTAGAAGAATTAGCAAATAGGAGCTTTGTTTCTGGGCCGGCTGAGGGAAATGGTAACATATGGTATCATAACCCTTTCCTCTCACCCCTAGTCTTGGTCAGCTGAGTGTAGAAATAGAGGGATTTCTGCTGCCACCATCTTCCATGGGCTTTCCAGGTACCTGTCTCTGAAGAGAACCTCAGTTAGGTTTGGGCTAGTGGGGATTGGGGAAGGGATTTCTCACTTTCCCTCTTTTTCCTTCTCACCCCACCAGGTCACACAACCTACAAGTAGGGAGCAGGGAAAGAGAGTGAGCCTGCATGCCAATTCTAAGCTCTTCAGGATCAAAGTGAGCAAAAATGAGGGCCCAAAGTCTCCCTCCCCTTTAAAGGGCCCATTTTTCACCCAGGATGGGGGCGGGTAGTTGTTTCTTTGACCATGGGAGAGGGCCAGGGATTTAGTTCAGTGGTGCCTCCACCTGTTTCGCAAATGATCATGGGAGAAATGAAAGGAAAACCAAGTCTTGTAATGAGAATGGGGGAAGAAATTTGCTCCTCAAAGGGTATTGGGGTATGGGAGACAGGGGGAGATAGAAAATTAGTTTGGTGGAGGAGATGGGGTTGTACTTTGAGAAAACAGAGGTAATGGAGTTTGGAAGGAACCTGAACTAGGAGGCACTTATATGTTTCAAATGGGGACCCCCCCACACCCTGAGTCCCTTTCACCCTGGGGGCAGTGTCGTTCGTCCTGTCCAGAATGGCAGCCTGTGGAGGCACCTGCAAGAACAAAGTGACTGTCTCCAAGCCTGTGTGGGACTTCCTAAGCAAGGAGACTCCAGCCCGGCTGGCCCGGCTTCGGGAGGAGCACCGAGTGTCCATCCTCATAGATGGCGAGACTTCTGACATCTATGTTCTCCAGCTTTCCCCACAGGGTCCTCCCCCAGCCCCTCCCAATGGGCTCTACCTGGCCCGAAAGGCTCTCAAGGGGCTGCTAAAAGAGGTCGAGAAAGAGCTGAAGAAAGCTCAGAGGCAGGGGGAGCTTATGGGCTGCCTGGCTTTGGGTGGTGGTGGGGAACACCCTGAGCTGCACCGCCCAGGGCCACCCCCTCTCCGAGCAGCCCCGATCCTGCCCCCAGGGGCACGGGGGCTCCCCCCTCCCCCTCCCCCTTTGCCCCCTCCTCTTCCTCCCCGCCTTCGGGAGGAGGCAGAAGAGCAGGAGAGCACCTGCCCCATCTGCCTGGGGGAGATCCAGAATGCCAAGACATTGGAGAAATGCCGGCACTCGTTCTGTGAGGGCTGCATCACCCGGGCCCTGCAGGTGAAGAAGGCCTGCCCCATGTGCGGCCGCTTCTATGGGCAGCTGGTGGGCAACCAGCCCCAGAATGGACGGATGCTGGTCTCCAAGGATGCCACCCTCCTCCTGCCCAGCTACGAGAAGTACGGCACCATTGTCATCCAGTACGTCTTCCCGCCCGGTGTCCAGGGGGTAAGAAAACCATGGCCCGCCCTTACCCTTTGATTTTCCCAAGCTTGCTCTCTGACCTAGGAAAATTGGGTGAGGGTGAATGTATTAAATGTGACAGTCTTGTTGTCTCCAATATGCCTTCCTATTCAGTGACCTGGGGCTAGGACATTGCCTTGAGGCCCAGCTTTTCCATCCTCATGATTCTAAAGCACACAGAATAAAATAATCAAGTGTGAAAAGCTGGGGTTCAGCTCAGTAACAGAGCATGTGCCTAGCATGTGGGAGGTGCTGGGTTTGATCTCTAACATTGCAAAAAAAAAAAAATCAGATGTGAGAGAAGAGAATTACATACCGTTTCTCTGATGAACATGGATATTGACAAACATTCTTGGCAAAGGTAAATTTTGTGGAGATGGCAGCACCAGCCAGTGCAAGCAGGTGCACCAGGCACACCAGGAAGGGATCTAACCATCCTAACAGAGATGAGAGTGTTACTGTGTTTCATATGGGACAATAAAAGCTTGACGAGAGCCAGGGATTTAGCTCAGTGGTACAGGCAGGTGCCTCCCAAGCTCAAGGTCCCAAGTTTGATCCCTGGTCCCCCCCCCAAAAAAGCTTGAAGAGGCTGGAAGGTAAAAACAGGAATGGTCAAGGACCTACAGTTGTCTTCCTGCTGGACAAAGAGAAATGTCAACTCTGGTTTGAAGAGGGATGAGGAGTCTCCAAAGGAGAAATAGAAAAATGGAACAGGTTAAATAAACAGTGGCAGAAACATCAGGAGTGTTTTCAGGTAGAGGAGGGAAGGCTGAAAGATAAATTTTTCTTAGTTTTAACGTTTCTGCAGAGTAAGGACCAGCTACCTTGCATCATTTCTGAGAGTCCATTTGTTACTGAATTGAGGCTTGAGGGATTGTTACTGCTGAAAGAACCTCTTAACAATAAGGATTATGTTCAGAAACAGGCTCTTGCTGCCTCCTTTCCTGGAAGGCTTGCAGCCTGTTGCTCCCCTTTCAGCATCAGCTGGAGTGCACAGACAGATGGCTGGCTAGGATGACCCTCCATTGGCATGCAGACCTTAGGACGTCCAGCTGCTCACTTCCAACGCTGCTTCCCCTTCTTCCCAGGCTGAACACCCAAACCCAGGAGTTCGGTACCCTGGCACCACACGGGTAGCCTACCTCCCAGACTGCCCTGAGGGCAACAAGGTGCTGACCCTGTTCCGAAAGGCATTTGACCAGCGTCTCACCTTCACTATCGGCACGTCCATGACCACAGGGAGACCAAATGTCATCACCTGGAACGACATTCACCACAAGACCAGCTGCACAGGGGGACCCCAGCTGTGCGACTCCTCTTCATTTCTCTCCCCTTGGCTCCTCCTTTTCTCTTAATTTCCACGGAGGGAAGAATATCCACCCTCTCCCTCCAGGAGCTTCCTAACTGGAGAGGACTACCCCAAACTGTTCAACTATCTCTTCCATTCCATCTCCTGATTTCAACCTGAATCTGATATGCCTAACTTAACCTAGAAAAATATGAAGAATCAGCCTTGGGTTTGGAGGGAATCAGCCTTAGGGGAGGTGGGAAGGGATCTGAATGGGGCCTGTACAGAATCACACAGAATGAGGGTGGATATGGGAATAGTAAGTTCAAGCCCAAACAGCTAACCCTGGCCCTCATTTCTCTTTGCTCCCAGGTTTGGGTACCCGGACCCCACCTATCTGACCCGTGTGCAAGAGGAACTGAGAGCCAAGGGTATCACAGATGACTGAAGGACATCCCTTTTGCCACCTTGCTGTCCTCCTCTACTAGGACCCAGTGGAAGCCTCTGTTCTCCTCTCCCCCTGCCCTCCACACCACACAAGTAGGGGACCTGTCTGACAAGGAGGGAGTTCAGAGGGGAAGGGACAATCCCTTTCCCTGTCTCCTGTTGGCCAAGTGCTTCAGTGCCCTGTGAGCCACTCCCTTCTGGCAGAGGCTGGTCTCCAAGCTCTGCTCCCTGCTCCCCTGTACATACTCCCAGTTCCCCTGCCCCCCCTTTGCCCTGGCTTTTTCTGGTATGTGCTGTGCTCCACTGACTAAGCTGAGAAAGGACCTGGGTGGGCAGGATCAGGTCTCTCGAACCCCCACCCCCACATACTGCTCCACTATGGACTTATGTGACACCTCCTCTCCTAGGAGCCAGCTGTGGTGTGTTCATAAGATACAGTTCTCCTACCTTAATCTTGTCCTTTCTCTCCTGTGTCTCTGTCTCTGTCAGTCTGTCTTTTTCCTATCTTCTCTGGCCCCTATACAGAGATCTCCTTACTCTGTTCTGGAATCACCGCCAGACTGTAGCTTTTAATTTAATAAAAATAAAGTAAAATATGCAACTCTCTATGCCACACCCATTCTGTTCCGTGGACAAGGAGGGGGTGGGGTGGGAAGCAGGCTCTGCTGAGAAGGGGGAAGGGGGAAATGGGGGAATCCCATTTTCCTGTGCTTGCTGAGGACCCAGGGAAGCAGGATATAACTAGTGGACTCCGTAATCGCATTGGGAAGTGCTGAGCCGTGTTGAGATCGGGATTAAGAGGGGTTTGTGGCTGAACTATGGTTGTACAGAAGAGGACAACCCTACCTCTTTTTCGAAGTTTGGCTGGGGTGAGAGTGGAGGCGGAGCCGCACTGGGGGCGGATTCAGCAGCAGCAACTCCCCGGACGCGCGAAGGTCTCAGAGGCCCCCAGCTTCCGCACCCCCTCCACCTTGAAACTTGGAGCTGGGTAGGGGTCCAGCATGAAGCCCCCGGACCGCCCCGCCCCTGGCCGCACTGACCGGATACTGGGGGTTATGGGGGGCTTGCTTCGCACATGCGCCATACCCGGGCAGGAGGGGGTAAGAAGGGGGGACCGCAGTGGGGTCGGGGGTCTTTATGGGGCTTTCAGCAGGACTGCATCCTACAACTCAATTTATCCACAAACAAGCGTAAATTTGCAGAGCAGTCGCTGGGTTTCAAGAGTTACAAGGGCCGGAGCCACGTTGTGGGAGACCTTTTCATGACAATGTGGATTTTGACAGGAAGGAGATCAAGGCTGCTTAGGAGGGAGCGTTCTTTACAGTCATTCTGTCCCCGCAGACCCCGAAGAGAAACCCCGTAGGGTCGGGGTGTACTGAACCAGAGAGCAACTGTTCCGAGGGGGATCAGAGAGGGGAGCGCGATCAGGAGGTCCTCGCTTGGGCTCCGCAGCCCGGTAAGAAGCTGGGGTGGGGTGGGGCACAGTTTGCCATCCTGCGCAAAGTGGCGATTTCAAAAATATTCTCCTTAGCATAGAGGTTCGCATCAAATTTGCATGAGACCCATTTAACCGCAGAGACCTCCATGCTCCTCTTAGCCCGACTAGTCTGAGGTGTGTCCCCCACTTCAGTCGGTCCTGAGCCCCCGCAGGCGGGGTGTCCCTGTGCCCTACCCCTGGCCCCTCGCCAGCCCAGGCTCCAGGACTTCGCCTTAATTGGTGATTAGTTTTAGCTGGAGTCCCAGGGCCTGGAGGAAAGAAGGGTCCAGTGAGAAGGCGGCACCTAGGTTGTGTTCCCCACAAAGAGCTCCCCGTACACGCACCCCCCCCCCCCACCTGGCACCTGGTCCAACCCTGGGAGGCCGGGGACAGACCCAGCCCCAGAACATCTTCACACAGGCCAAAGCCCCGTCTACCGCGTCCTCCTCCACCGAAGAGGCCGAGGGGCGATCCAGGCAGACTCCTCCTCACGGCTCAGCCCCCACCCCGAGCTCCGCAGTGGGACCCGGGGTGCGGGAGGGAGGGGATCCCGGGGCGGGGGAGCCTAGCCGGGGAGGAGGGGCAGAGGCTCTGGGGACGTAGAGTGGCAACGCCGTGGTGCCTGGGGGAGGGGGAATGGGGCCAGAACCCGGCCCCGCTAGCGGGGGAGAGCGCGGGAGAGGCGGAGCCGGCCGCAGAGGCCCCTCCCCGCCGGCACAGCGGCCGGGCCTGTTATTCCGCTCGCCGCTCGGCCCGGACCCGCGCAGCTCCAGTGGTCGGGAGCTGGCCCTTGTCTCCTCTCTGTCCGGGCCTAGAGCCTCCCCCAGCCACGGGCCGGAGACGGAGCTGGAGCGGCTGCCGCATCCCGGCCCTGCCTCCCCCACCATCCCTCCCCTTGGCTGGACATCTGGACCCTGGGCCCCGCACCGGCAGGGTTCCGGAAACCCTCCCCGCCCAGCTCAGCGGCCCAGGCCCGCGCCACCCTCTCTCCTGGGCCCCCAGCCCTCCTCCAGACCAGACTTCCGCCTACTCCTGGACACCCCCTCCCCATCCCCTCCTTGCCCCCCTCCCCCAGCCTGGACCCCGGTAGGAGGAGGGGGTGTGCGCCTTGCGCCGTTCCCGCCCCGCCCCCCGTGATTCCCCCTGCATGGCCGGCCCGGGTGGGGGGCGCGGGGGGGCCCGGGCGCCATGCGGGGGGGGCACAAGGGGGGCCGTTGTGCCTGTCCCCGTGTGATTCGAAAAGTGCTGGCAAAATGTGGCTGCTGCTTCGCCCGGGGGGGACGTGGTGAGTGCGAGGTCGCAGGGGCCCAGTGTTGAGTTGGGGACGGGTTTGGGGTTCAGGGCATCTGTTTTCCCTGGCCCTGGGGAATTTAGAGCTGGAGTATATGTTTTCCAGGAAAGTGACTTAATAGATGATCTCTAAGGTCCCTTTTACCTCCAGATTTCTGTTCCAAGTTAAAAGAATTTGGGGAAGGGGCAAAAACTGCTATCTCTTTCTAATAGTCAACTAGATTTGAAGGGGGGAAAAACACCCACAATCCCCTTGGGCATCGAACCTTAAAATCATTTTGCTGAGAATCTTCTTCGGAAGAGGGACAGAAGGACTGAGGAACGAGGAGCTTCTACAAGGGGCTTTGTAAGAACTCCAGTCGCAGCTGCTTTCAGCAGCTGGCCAGAGATAACACTGATGCGCTCTACTCATTGGCCCCCTCTGTTGGGTGTGTGCTTGTGTTGGGGAGGTGGGCTGCAGAAGTCTTTTCTTTTTATAATGATTAGCACAATTGGAGGAGGAGGGGTCAGGGGGTGGCTGGATGGACTCTAATCTCTTTTTCTCCCACCCCTCTCCCTGAGAATGGTCTGTACCCATTGGAAGGGGGAGGGTTATGGGAGAGCAGATGGTTACCCTCAGATTCTGATGTCTGCCCAGATGGCCACCCCCGCCCCCGTATCTGTTCTGTGCTCAGGATATGGGAAACCTTCACAACTAACTGGGGGTTCCAGGCTTGGGGAGCCAGGTGTTTACTGTCCTTCCACTCCAGGAAGCCCTGGTGAAATTTTCTATCCTAGCCAACTCAAATGAGGGAAGTAAAAGAGCAAGCTTCTCAGAGGGAGGAGCTGAATGTAATGAAGAGGAGAGTAGTTCCCTGGAGATCTTGAGTCTGGAACTAGGCAATATGTATCACCTGCTTTCTTTTTTTCCCCTATTAGAATCCTATTCCATTACTGGCAGTGAGGGGAGTATATCAGCTTCTGCTGCTTCCGGTCTGGCTGCCCCTTCTGGCCCCAGCTCAGGCCTCAGCTCTGACCCCTGTTCCCCAGCCCCTCTAGGGCCAGTCAGTGGCCTGAGGAGATGGTTGGATCATTCCAAGCATTGTCTTAGTGTGGAAACTGAGGCAGACAGTGGCCAAGTGGGACCATATGAGGTGAGCAGGGAGTACCACAGAAGCATGAATGACACTGGGACAGAGGGAAAGTTGGGGCCATTGGTCTGACCAGTGATGCTTGACCTCTGGCTCCAGAACTGGATGCTTGAGCCAGCGCTAGCCACAGGAGAGGAGCTGCCAGAACTGACCTTGCTGACCACATTGTTGGAGGGCCCTGGGGATAAGACACAGGTATGAAGAAATTGGTCTTGGAGGGCTCACTTCACCCAGCAGATGTGCATTTGCTGACTCACGGATGTTCTTTCCTTCCAGCCACTTGAAGAGGAGACTTTGTCCCAAGCATCTGAGAGTGAGGAGGAACAGAAGAAGAAAGCTCTGGAAAGGAGTATGTAAGTGTCCACAGCCCCAACCCTACCCCCACCTCCACCCATTGAAGAACTCACATTTTAGATGGAATGTCCTCTGAGGCAGTAGTGATGAAGGGGCTTCTAGTCCAAGAGGGAGGAACTAGCTAAACTAAGGATATACCCAGACTGAAGTGGGGGGAACCTCTTGCTCCCTCCCTAGGTATGTCCTGAGTGAACTGGTAGAAACAGAGAAAATGTATGTGGACGACTTGGGGCAGATTGTGGAGGTAGTGCCACCTTTTACCCTTTCTCTCCTTTTATCCCCTAGCCTACCAGCCCTTTCTCTCTGCCTGGGGGTATTTTTAAGAGATGCCTTTTTCCCACCCTCTCAGGCCCCCACTTCTACACTTCTTGGTAGGGGATTCCCACCAGGGCTGGGGCCATATGCTTGTGTTCTTATCCCAACTTTCCCACAGGGTTACATGGCCACCATGGCTGCTCAGGGGGTTCCTGAGAGTCTTCGAGGTCGTGACAGGATTGTGTTTGGGAACATCCAGCAAATCTACGAATGGCACCGAGAGTAAGTTTGCGAGCCTGAGAGCTAGGTGCTGAGAGGGGATTCCATTTAGCCAACTCTGTACTTCAACTATCAGTCCAATGGGACTCAAGGAATATTTGGAGAAATTCTGCAGGGAACACAGCTAGGGTACCTAGCTGGAATCAAGGATATGCTTAAGGATGTAAGGGTTCTGAAATGTATTTGACTTGCCTTTTTCTGCCAACCCTTCCAGCTATTTCCTGCAGGAGTTACAACAGTGTTTGAAGGATCCCGATTGGCTGGCTCAGCTCTTCATCAAACATGTGAGATTTAAGAGGGTGGAGTCTAGGGAAGGAGAGGCTTGGGATTGGGGCTAGGCTCTTTGGAAATGTGCTCTTCCTCACCCACCCTGCTCTTTTCAATGTTACACTTGTTAGGAACGAAGGCTTCATATGTATGTGGTGTACTGTCAGAATAAGCCCAAGTCAGAGCATGTGGTATCAGAGTTTGGGGACAGCTACTTTGAGGTCAGTGGCTGAGGTGCCTTGGGTGAAAGAGAACAGAATCAGCATGAGAAGACTTTCCAGGATGAATAACCAACCTGTCCCTGTCCCTAGGAGCTCAGGCAGCAGCTGGGGCACCGCCTGCAGCTCAGTGACCTCCTCATCAAACCTGTGCAGCGGATCATGAAATACCAGCTGCTGCTCAAGGTCAGGATCACCTTCTCCCTGGGGGCACAGTTGGCTGGGAAATGCATACATCTCCCCAGGGTTCTTAAAACTTCCCAGAGTTCCTTACCTGTGTCCTCAAGGAAGGCTGTGAGGGCTTTTAAGGAAGTCCTTCAGACCTCCCTGAGCATTTCTTCTCTCACTCTTAGGATTTTCTCAAGTATTACAGTAGAGCTGGGATGGAAACCAAGGAGCTGGAGGTGAGGACCCCAATCCTTCAAGACCACCATATAGTCTTAGTGTCATGGGTTGCCCCAGCCCCCAGGGTGGTTTAGAGCTGTCTGGTTTTTAGGGGGAGGCTGGTTGGAGTTGACACATATGAAGAGACAGCTGGGTGAAGAGGCATCTTTACCCAACAATGCTCCTCTCTCACCTACATCCCAGCAAGCTGTGGAGGTCATGTGCTTCGTGCCCAAGCGCTGCAATGATATGATGACCTTGGGGAGACTGAGGGGATTTGAGGTATGGAGATGGGGTGGGAAATCGGCAGCTCCATGCTCTCATGCCCAGTCTTATCCTGGAGGTCCTTATGGGGAATTATCTTCTTCTGGGGCTGATTCCATGGTTGGTTGGGATGGTATCAGGAAAGAGAAGAGGAAACATTGGCCCTTTCCCTCTTATATCTCCTCAAAGGCTGTATTCGTTAATTCCAGGGTAAACTCACTGCTCAAGGGAAGCTCTTAGGGCAGGACACTTTCTGGGTCACAGAGCCTGAGGCTGGAGGCCTGCTCTCTTCCCGGGGTCGAGAGAGACGCGTCTTCCTCTTTGAGCAGATCATCATCTTCAGCGAGCCTCTGGGAGGAGGAGCACGAGGTGGCACACAGCCTGGATATGTGTACAAGAGCAGCATCAAGGTGGGGAGGGACCGTGAGGGAGGACCATGACTGGGATGGGGTGATGGCTCTGAGAGGATGATTGGCTGTTGGATTTGTTGGAGGGCCCTGAATCTGGGGTTATTGCCCATCTGCCAATCCAGGTGAGCTGCCTGGGACTGGAGGGGAACCTCCAAGGTGATCCTTGCCGCTTTGCCCTGACCTCAAGAGGGCCGGAGGGTGGGATCCAGCGCTATGTCCTGCAGGCTTCAGACCCTACAGTCAGTCAAGCCTGGATCAAGCAAGTGGCCCAGATCCTGGAAAGCCAGCGGGACTTTCTCAATGGTGAAGCCCCCATCTTCCCTCCTCCACTTGCACCCTCACCCTTTGACTTCCTGAATCACTCACTTCCCAATCTCTAGCCCTGCCCTCTGATCCTAGGTTCTCTCTGCCACCACTTTTTCACAATTAGCTCAAGATTTGGTAACTCAGAATCGCCTAAAGCCCCAAGTATTTTACATTGGCAGATAGTCCTTCTGTGGGAGGGCAGAATGGGAGGGTGACACAAGTAGAGCCCTCGAGAAAGGGACCTGTCTCTGCTGTAACCTTCCTTCTGTTCCTCTTTGCTTCAGCTTTGCAGTCACCCATAGAGTATCAGAGACGAGAGAGCCAGACCAACAGCCTGGGACGGCCAGGAGGGCTTGGGGTAGGGAGCCCTGGGAGAATACGGCCTGGAGACCGGCCCCAGGTCAGCACTCACACGCCCATCAACGGCTCTCTCCCCTCTCTGCTGCTGTTGCCCAAAGGGGAGGTGGTCAGAGCTCCCCTGCCTCTGGACACTCAGGTATGAGGACTGTAGTTCCTTGGTTGTAAGGACAGAATGGGGAGAACCTCTTTTGTTCCCAGATCCCCAAGTCCCCCTCACCCATGTTATCTTTACTTTTACTACCTTCCTTTTGTGTGCCTCTTCCTACTTCCAATCCCTTATTTTCTTCCCCTCTATTTTAACTCTGGGGCAAGTGGAGGGGGCTTGACTAGAGGCTGAAATTGAGAAGAGAGGGGTGAAGGTAGATTGTTGGCTTTGCTGATCCTCTGACTTGAATCTTTTTTCAGGTCCTTAGTGACACCCTGCCAGCTCCTCATGACTCTCCTCCAGTCCCTCCAGCTCTGAATACCCCTCTCTGCCAGGCAAGACTTGCCAAGCTGGATGAAGATGAGCTGTAACTGGTGCAGGCCATGGGGATATGCTGACTCAGCCACCTGTTCCCCAAGGGACTTCAAGGCAATTCTTCGGGCACCACTCCAGAATTCCTCCTTAGTATGTCTGGAGTGCGAGCAAGGCTGGGAAGATATCAACTTGGAGGAGAGTACCTAGGCCCAAAAAGACTTTTCTGCCCCAAGAAACACAGGATTCTTCAGCTCCATCCCTGTGCATGCATCACCATCCCCTCAAAAGGAGGATTATGTGGGTGGTTGGGAGGGAGGGCTGGGGCAAGGGTTTGGATTATTCTTTGGGTTTTGATTTTGTTTTTCCTGTTTTCTGAGAATGAAAGTTTTGTTGTATCACAGAGGCTGCTGTCTTGCCAGAGGGAAGGAGAGAGAGGTAGTGGGGATAGTGAGGTGAAGTATAGAAGAGGCTAGCTGGCCCCAGTCATTTGAGGAGGGGCTTGGTGAAAGAACTAGTCATAGGGTATAAAAGATGTTGCTGTCTTCATCCCTCACATACAGTTACAGCAGCTCTCAGTCCAGACCTGGGGCCTTGGGCCTTTGGAAGGCCTCAGAATCCTCAATGTATTCTTCCCTTTATCTGGCTCTCCTTCCCTGTAATCCTCCTTCTGGTCTAGACCCCACCAGAAAGCTCAATGTGGTATGACTTCCCACTATTCCCAACTCCCAGACCCTTAAGCACAAATACCCAGTGTACCTGTCCTCCTGCGGCCTCTGTGTTCAGCTGGGGAATGGAAAGATTGATAGGAGGCTGGGAGCCATGGTGCCTTCCTGGCTGGGGTTTTTCCTTGCCATCTGAGAGATGGTAAAGCATATCCATACTGAGCAGGCAGGGATTTATCTTCAAACCCTGATCCAAGAATGGAGAGTCCAAAGGGGTCTTCCCCCTCCAAACTTCTGGCACAGCCCCTGGAACAGCAAGAGCCAAACATGCAGAGATGCAGATGCCCAGATCTAGGTCCTTGTGTATCCACATGTCCACTGTGTCCATTTGTCCCTTGGGCTTAGTCACGTGTTCTGGGGCTTCCTCAGTAGACAATAGACTATTGGGGTGGGAGAGTAAGGAGATGTTGGAGTCTCCCTGAGGGCCCCAGGTCTCTCTGGCCGACAATGAAGGGAGGGATCTCTAAGGGGGGGACAGGACGTAAGACCCAGATAAGATTTCTGGGGAACAATAGAAGGAATTGAGGGGAGCCCCCACCCTCTATGTACCCCACCCCTGGGGCTTTAGGGTCAGGGTCTGGGGAGCCAGAGGATGATAGGGAGGGGTGCCAGAGGTTCTTGTGAATGGAGGAGGGGACTGCAGCTATTAGCAGGATTTGGGAGCTCAGAGCCTTTATATTTCTTTAATGACCACAGTAGGTGGGGTGACCCCTTTGTACTTAGTTTAACCATGCTTGTATTTTTGAGTGCCTACTTTGAGAACAGCACCTGAATGTACTAACCGGTGCTTCAGGATTTCTTTTTTGGCTCCCAGGAAACAAAATAATAATGTCATTATTTCCCCTAAAGTGGGTCCAGCCATTCCTTGCAGAAGTGTAGGTGGTGGTTCTATCATCATTGTCTAATATATGTAATTGTTTCCCATCTCAGTAGTTCATGAAACTGTTGAAGCAATTAAGCCCCTTACACGTTCTGGGGCAAACCGTGCCAAATAAGGATTCGAATTTGGGGTGGGGATCCCAACTGTCACTAGACTTTCTTGCTCAGGCAGCTGCAAAAGTGCAGTGGCTAAGGGAAGGACCAATGACCTCAAGAGAAATCAGCCTGTTTCTCCTGAAAATGCAGATGGGAAGGGAAGAGGTGGGGGAATCAAAAGACTTCAGACTAGTAAACAGTGGGTGTTGGCGTTTGCCAGGCTCCAGGACTACTGGCCAGATCCAGCCAAAGATGTCTGAGGAAACGCCTAATACAGGGACCCTCCCCTCCCAAGCCGGACCGGATTAGGTCTCCAGGAGAGGGCGCCCTCCAGGTCCGGATTGGCTCTTGATCCTGGGAGGCGGAACTCAGAGATAGCGGGCCTCCGAATATTTAAGACTGGGAAGAGTCAGAGGGGGCCTAGAGCAAAATGAGTGGGTTACCGGGCACCAGCACCTGCTCAGGCCCTGGAAAGGACTCTGACCTTAAGTCTCCCCTGGGCACCAGGCTCAGAGAACCTCTCACCGAAGCTCGGTTCCAGCAGCTTTTCGGGGGCGCAGAGCAGGAGCCGGAGCCACCCGCGGAGCCCTGCGTGCCCAAGTTGTGCAGGCTGTGGAGGCTGTGGGCGCGCGCCTGCTCGGGGCCGGGAGCGTGGCGCCTGCTTCTGGCCAGGCTGCCCCCGCTGTGCTGGCTGCCCCACTACCGCTGGCGGGCCTGGCTGCTCGGGGATGTGGTAGCCGGAGTGACCGTGGGAGTCGTGCACGTACCACAGGGTGAGAGGCCCCCAACCCAAACCAGTCCGGGGCCCAGGCTTTAAAAGGCTTTGGGGAGGAGGCCTGGACAGCTGAAAATCCAGGAGTAAGGCGGTGAGTTGGAGGCTCTGAGGGTTAGGAGAAAGGGACCAGAGACCATGTTCTGGGGCAGGACTGTGGCACTCCATCACATCCCCACCCCCATCTCTCCTCATCTGTTCAATCTTGTGAGACGCTTGGATCGGTTTCAGCTCAGGCAAGAGACACAAGCCTACCTCCCAGGACGAGGGCCGACACGGGACTGTGGCCTGGTCAGCCTTAGGACCTCTCACGGAGGTCCCTTAACGCCTCAGTTCCCCCTGTGGCATGAGTTAGCCAGGGGTACTGCCCACCCCTGCCGCACTGCCGACCTCTTCTTCCACCTTCCCCTAGGCATGGCATTTGCCCTCCTGACCTCTGTACCCCCGGTGTTTGGACTGTACACTTCTTTCTTTCCCGTCCTCATCTACAGCTTGCTGGGCACTGGGAGACATCTTTCCACCGGTGAGTGTCCAGGGACTGTGCATGACTCGTCTCCTTCCCTGTGGGGTGAGAATGAGCAGGAACTCCAGGCATCCTAGAAAGCCTCAGAGCTGTAGTCTTCTCTTCATCTCTTCCTCCTTCCCTTTCCTCCTTGTTGCTGCTCTGTATGAAATTCTGGCCTAGGCATGCTTACTGGAGTGGGTGTAAAGAGGCAGGAGTTCTCTTGGACCCTCCTCCCCCAAGAAATTTGGTTAAAATGAACATTTCCTGGGCAGGAAGGGGAGGAAGAGATGTACTGTGTCCCCTCCTCCCCAAGAGTCGCCCGCGGGCCTGGAGGCTGCTGGAGGGACGCTTGTGACCAGCTCCACTCTTCTCCCCTTCCTCCCCGCGGTTCGGGTCTGCCACACCAGCTCCCGGTCTTTATTTACGCTGGCAGTCGCTTTCCTGGTGAGCCGGTCGGTCGGACTGCAGCATCCCAGGTTCCAGAACAGCAGAGCCAGCTGTTACCTTGCTAAGGGAGGCACAGTTGGTGATCTTTGCCTTTGTTCCCCCCCCCCCCCCGGCTCCAGGCACTTTCGCGGTACTCAGCCTCATGACAGGCTCGGCGGTCGAGCGACTAGTGCCCGAACCCCTCGAGGGGAACCTGAGCAGAATCGAGAGGGAGCAGCTGGATGCTCAGCGGGTCGGGGTGGCCGCGGCCATGGCCTTCGGGAGCGGGGCGCTGATGGTGAAGGAGGACCAGGGGAGCGCCCTGGGGGACGCATCCACGCTGGGGGTCTGGGGTGGTGACTGGGCCAGCGAGGAGGGAGGGGCAACCTCCCGCACAGGTGTGGGGGGGCTGCTGATGCACAGCACCCTGGCCAGTCTGCTCCTGCTGCTCTTGGTGACCGCGCAGCTTCTCCTCCGCAGCTGGGGATGTTCGTGCTGCAGCTCGGTGTCCTGTCCACCTTTTTGTCCGAACCCGTGGTCAAGGCTCTGACCAGCGGGGCCGCGCTGCACGTGCTGGTGTCCCAGCTACCAAGCCTTTTGGGGTTGTCTCTCCCGCGCCAGATGGGCTGCTTCTCTCTCTTCAAGGTGGGGGTGGGAGAACAGCGGAGCTAAAGCTTCCAGAGGTCTCAGAAGAGGGGGGACCTGAAAAGGGAGGAAGGACAGAGGGTGGAGGGTCGGTGTATGAAGGGCGAAGAAGAGGTCAAGGGACCGTGTGGCGGCGGGAGGGCGCTGCAGAGGTGGAAGCCCTGACGACAGAGCCGGGAGAGCGGGCTTTGCCTCGGCCTGGTGGGTCGGTGCTGGGGCGGGGCGGGGCAGCCAGCCCGGGACCCGCCCTCTGCTCACTGCCCCTACCCACAGACGCTGGCTGCCGTGGTCACGGCGCTGCCCCGGAGCGGTCTGGCCGAACTGACCATCTCCGCGCTCAGCCTGGCGCTGCTCGTTCCGGTCAAAGAACTGAACGTGAGGTTCCGAGACAGACTACCCACCCCGATCCCAGGGGAAGTCGTCATGGTGAGGATGGCCTGGGCTCCCAATTCCCTGTCCTGCAGGGACCCTGCCCATCCTGTAGGAACTGGTCGCTGCCGCCCTCTTGTGGAATGCAAAGAGGTCACAAACAGAGGTTCCTGTACTTTTTCAGGCCACCCACCGGAGCGCTTTGACCCTCCAGAATCCCCCACCCACACTGTCAGACTTCTGGTCGTGAGCCCTCTGCAGACTGCTTACAATGCCTTCTTCCTCCATACAGCGCCCCCTTGCGGTGTCCCTCTTTACAGCAACTTCTCATCTCACAGGACTTACTGTTATCCAGTGTTATCTCCCTTTCCATTCTCCACTTAGATTGCTCTTTCCGACTAAATAAATGTTACATGCCTTTACAGATGGCCCCTGTACGCCAATATACAGTCCAGCCTCCCTACTTGGAATGGCTCAATTGCATTTCTTGATATCCACCACCCCCATAGATGTCCTTTCTTTACTTGCATTTTTCCATAACTCAAGGAATGCTTCATTCCTCCTTCCCAACCTTAACACTCCTTGACTTTAAATGAACTGTCAGGGACCCATCTCAAACATACCGCAGTCCTACCGGTTATTAGAGTCCTGTGAACACCCAGTCCTGCATCGTGACCCTCCATCATTTCAGCCTCTTTTAGACTTCTCTTCCTAGTGAGCCCTGACATGATCTCTTCCCCAGGTGCTTCTGGCTTCTCTGCTCTGCTTCACCTCTTCCCTGGACACAAGATATAATGTCCAGATAGTGGGTCTGCTGCCTGGAGGGTAAGAAAGAATGAAAAGATACCAGCTTTTTCTTCCCCCACCCTCCCACCAGCAACTCCTCTGGTCCTGCCCAACCCTCTTTGCTCTGCCTTCCCTCTCTCCCTGCAGCACCCAGCCCATCCTTACCATGGATCCCTCCTTCTCCAGATTTCCCCAACCCCACCTCCCCAACCTGGACGAGCTGCCCAGGATTCTGGCAGACTCACTGCCCATTGCACTAGTTACTTTTGCTGTGTCTGCCTCGCTGGCCTCCATCTATGCAGACAAGTATAGCTACAGCATTGACCCCAACCAGGTATGATTTTAACTGTGGACCTCAGCCTCATTCAGAAGACAAATCCCTAACCTGACTCCCCCTATGTTTTTGTCTCTCTCCTGTTCATCTCACTGCATCCCTGCAGGAGCTCTTGGCCCATGGTGTCTCCAACCTCATTTCCTCCCTCTTCTCTTGCTTCCCTAACTCGGCCACGCTGGCCACAACCAGCCTACTAGTGGATGCTGGTGGGAATACTCAGGTAAGAGGGTGTTCGTGTGTGAGGAGAAAGGATGGGACATTCAGGCTGGGTGGCAGTGGTGGAAGACTGGTAGTTACTTGGTGGCATCTATACAGAGGAGAATGGGAATCAAGGGCCAGGGAATAAGGGATGGGATTATAGACAGGAACAACAGAAGATAGCAAGGCTTCATTTTCACGGTGACCTTTGTAAGCTTTAATTACTGAAGAAGTTTATGGTGCCCCAGATATAATTCAAAATAAAACAATACTTAACTACAAAATAACTTAATAGGTGAAATTTTGATTTTTTTGTGTGGTACTGGGGATCAAAAGCCTTATGCAGACTAGGCAAATTGCCCAATGATCTACATCCCCAGCCCAAAATTCTTTTCTTTTCAATGAGAATAGCTCCCTTCCCACCTTCCATACTGGGGACTGAACCCAGAGCTTTCATGCTGAGCTACATCCCAGCCCTTTTTGTTATCTTTGAGACAGGGTCTCACTAAGTAACTAAGTTGCCCAGCCTGGGCTGGAATTTGCAGTCCTCCTGCCTCAGCCTCTTAAATGCTGGGATTACAGGTGTGCATCACTACACCTGGTGAGTACATTTTCTTTTCTGTTTTTTTGTTTTTTTGAGACAGGTTCTTGCTATGTAGTTCAGACTGGCCTTGACTTCCCTATGTAGCTCAGGCTGGCCTTGAACTCGAAGTGATCCTTCTGCCTCACCCTTTTAAGTGCTAGGATTACAGGTGTGTGCCACCATGCCTGGCAGGACAAATTTTTTTTTCTAGAAGAAATATCACAAGCTGGGCATGGTGGCACACACCTATAATCACAGCACTTGGGAGGCTGAGGCAGGAGGATTGCAGCTAGTTTGAGGCCAGTCTCAGCTACCTAGTGAGCTCAAGGCCAGCTTGAAACTCATAGTGAGATCCTGTATCCAAAAAAAAAAAAAAATCACCTATCGGTATCTATATTTTTGGCTTTTCTTACTTTACTGGTGTTATAAGCAAGCAGTTAGCCTGCTTATAGGATGATTCAACAGTGGCTTTGAAGATGGAAATGGGCTACAAAAATAGCCCACTATAGTATGTGAACTACATCTGGGGGAAAGTGATGAATGAAAGGCATTGAATTGGGTATGTGTGAATGGCAAAATATCAAGAAGAGGATTGAGGAGTGAGAAGTATCTGTAAAGAAGATTTAGGAGGAAGGAGACTTCTGAGGAAGATGAGGCAGTGTATGTGGAGAGATCAAGTCTCATTTGGGAGGGAGCTTCCCTCCCTTCCACTCTTCCATCCCTCATCCCCTCTAGTTGGCAGGGCTCTTCTCCTGCACAGTGGTCCTGTTGGTGCTGCTGTGGCTGGGACCCTTCTTCTACTATCTGCCCAAGGTAGGGAGCAGAGGCAGCATGAGTGTACCTGAAGGGGGGTGGCTGTATTCCAGGACATTGGGGAAGTAGCCCACCTCCTCTGCCCACAGGCTGTCCTGGCTTGCATCAACATCTCCAGCATGCGCCAGATGTTCTTCCAGATGCAGGAACTTCCACAACTGTGGCACATCAGCCGAGTGGACTTTGTGAGAAATGGCAACATTGTCCTCATCTTCCCAACATCGCTAGCCTCTGCCCTGGGACAATAATGACTGCCTTGGTCCTAAGTCTATGACCACCCACCCCAATACACATACCTTCTAAAACCCTTTACTAAGAGACAAGAGGAAGGGTGGGCTTTGACCCCCTCAGGCCTAAATCTTTGTAACCTCCCAACTGAGGTGTGGTCTGAGGTCCTTATGATTCCTGTGTATCCCATTGAGTCAATCCTGTCCCTTCCTCTGCCGTTTCCTACTTTCTCCTGGGCCAGCCCTCCCCATCATTTGCCTTGGCAGTCACTGCCCTTGGACCCCAGTCTTCTGGTCATCCACCCCTATCTATGTCCTGCAGGCTGTATGGATGGTCACATGGGTGGCTGTTGTGACCCTGAATGTGGACCTGGGCCTGGCCGTAGGCATGGTCTTTTCCATGATGATGGTGGTCTGTCGCACCCAGAGGTGGGTCAAGATGATGGAGAGAGAACAGTTTGTGGAGGATGATGCTAGTCAGGCCAGGCTGGGCTGGGAATCTGACCCCAGCTTCTTCCATAGGGTGAAGTGCCTGGCACTTGGATTGGCTGAGGGGACGGAGCTGTACAGGCCACTCAGAGAGAGCCACAAGGTGGGTGGGCTATGACCAAAGAAGGAAGGGAAAATTGGACCTGGTTTACTTCTTTTTTGGTACTGGGGATCCAACTCTGGGCCTTGTACTTTTGAGGCAGGCGCCAGAACCACTGAGCTAAATCCCCAGCAACCTGGTTTACTTCTTACCCTCTCACCCTTAGCTCCTCCAGATCCCAGGTCTCTGCATCCTGAGCTACCCAACACCACTCTACTTTGGGACCCGTGGTCAATTTCGCCGCATCGTAGAGTGGCACCTGGGGCTTGGGGGAGGCAAGGTGAGGAACTTAGCCAGGGAGGAGAGTGGATCTCCAGGACTGGGAGGCAGGTGTGTATCCTGAGGAGTCTGTGCTCAAGGGGTCCATGTTCATGCTTTGACAATGACTGCCCTTCTCTACTTACAGGAGTCTCCAAAGCCAGGTGCCCTACCTGACACAGGTGAGATGGGATGCAAAGGAGGAAGACTTGGGCATGATCCACAGAGCTATATGAATGTTCCTGCTTTCTCCCACCTTAGTTGGCGAGCCTGTCAGAGTGGTGATCCTAGACTTCAGTGGTGTCACCTTTGCAGATGCTGCTGGGGCCAGGGAAGTGGCACAGGTGAGGGAGTGGATAGTTTTACAAGAAACCCTTATCATTGCACTCATACCCTCTGATTTGGGGTTCAACTTCTCTGCCCTACCCCTGCAGCTAGCTGGCCAATGCCAAGATGCTGGGATCTACCTTCTCCTAGCTCACTGTAATGGTCAGTGGTGTGGAGGATGGAAGGATGAGGGACTGGGGAATGACTGGACATGTGGAGTGGTGGGGGGAGGATGCAGTGGAGAGTTAGACCCCCCGAGCCTGACACTGTCCCCACACAGCCTCAGTACTGGAAACACTGATCCGGGCAGGAATCCTGGACAGAGTGACTCCAGACCAGCTATTTGTGAGTGTCCAGGATGCAGCTGCGCATGCCCTGGCAAGACTGGTAAGGGGCAGTAGCATCAGGAGTGGGATCAGGAAGTGTTGGGCAAGGGCAAGGAGGGTGGTAGGTGAGTGGCTAAAGATCCAAGAACAGGAACTTGGGAAAGGGGCTGGGGAGGAAAGAGTGGGGAGGTCAAGATTAGTGGATTTGAAACCAAGTCTGGGAGACTGGGCCAAACTGGAGGAAGAACTGAATAATTTAGGTCCCAGAGGAGTGGCAGAGTACTGCTAAATCTCAGCAAGGGAGCAGGTGCCTAATCTACTCCAACCTTTTCCCTCTCTTCCCCAGGAACGTACTGGCCTAAAGATCTGCACAGTGTGGGTCTGACCAGGTCACTTGGGATTTGGAGGCTTCCGAAGATGTGTGTGTGAGAAGTGCCATGGTCCCTGAGCCTGCTTAATGTAACTAATAAAATGAAGCCAAGAGCCTCTGGGGTCCATGAAGTGGCTCTGGGTGTCTGCATGTGGACACCTGGTGCCCCTCCCTCTGTGCCCACAGCATGACAGAGACACGAGTAAAAATGGCTTTCACCATGTGTTCACCAGCCCCACCCCGCTCCAGAGCCACACATTCTTTCTGGAGGATGGGCTGAGCGGTGCACAGAGTCCTAGATCCAGAGCTCAGGGTGGGGAGGCATAGTCCTGGGATTGCATACTGGGGAGCTTCCCCACCCCCTCAGTCCCAAGGAGATGAGAGGAGTGTTTCCACTTTGGGGTCTTAGAGTCCTCCTGGGCTCTTTGGCACTTGGAAAGTGACCCCCCCCATTTCGTGCCCCATAAGAATGGGGTGGGGGAGGACTTGGCACTGGCTGTGGGAGAAGTTATGGCTCCATCAGGCCCCTGGGCACTCAGAAAAGAGGGGTGTCACCAGGACAAACCCCTGTGAGACCAGGTTCTCAGGGGAGGTGTGAGGGATGTGGAGGTCAGGGACAGTCAGTGGAGTGCTCACTGGGTGGAGGGGGTTGCTGGAAAATCCTGGCAGGGACAAAGAGGCAGGCCCAGCCTGACAAGAGGAAGGCCTCAATGGCCATCATTCCGCAGTCATGCACTGCAGCCGGTGTTTGAAGAAGAGCAGGCGGTGTTTGGCCACCTGACTTTCGTCCAGTGATCCGGGGTAACGGTACCGGGCATAAGTCTCTGCCCCTGCGTCCCTTGATCCCCAAGGCAGCTTCAACTTCGATGCATGATCCACAACGACATCTGAACAGGAGCCAACCTGAAGGGAACCAAGTCCATCCAGGAAGAACTCTGGGGGTAGAGGGGAGGGGAGCACACAATGAAGACTCCTGAGAGTGCAGAAGGCCCACCCCTAACCGAAACTGGAATTTAGGGCCTAGGAGGTGCCGGGACAGTGGCAGGGGAAGTTAAAGGTGGCCTGGGGGCTGTAGGGGTGTGGAGATTTGCATGGTTTACGGGGCGGGGCGGGAGAGGGCAGGATCTCTCTCTCTCTCTCTCTCTCTCCCTCTCCCCCTCTCCCTCTCCCTCCCCCTCTCCCTCTCCCTCTCTCTCTCCCTCGCCGTTGGCAAGTCATGGTAGATCTTTGGCAAACTGCTTTAGGAGTCCAGGTGGCAGCGGCAGGGCAGGCGTGGACAGGGAGGAGGGCGGGTGCACGGTTCCTGGTTGCATCGGCTCCCCAGCGCCTTGCAGGGTGTCTCCGGCCGGGAGGGGGCGCCACTCACCCAGATGTGCCACACGGCTGAGGCGCGGGTCGAAGCCAACCTCTCGCACCTTGTCGGTGCGCGCCAGGAAGAAGTTAACCACGCCGTCTGTGACCACGCAGCCTGGGAAGCCAACGAGCTCGTGGTGGAAGCCGCGCCTTTGCCGGAAGCAGTTCCCAAGGCCTGGGGCGCCGGGGTCCATGCTCAGCAGCTGCCGGTATGTGGTGGCAAAGCCCGTGATCTCGCGCACGGCGCCTCCCACCTGCGGGGAGTGGGAGGATGGATGCAGGTGGGGCGAGAACGCCAAGAGTGTAGGTTTGTGCTTCTTCCCCCGGACTTGGTCCCCCCATCCCCTGCCGCTCCGCCTCTGTACAATGCGGACAGCCCCAGCTCCCCAACCCCTACTCCACTTCCTCGGCCTCTCTGCGGCTGGCCGAGGGCCCTGTCCCGACCGCAGCGCTCTCGCCTTCGTCTGATTCCTTGTCCCACCCGACAGCTGCGCCCTCCACTACCAGGTCCAGCGGCGTCCGCTCCAGCACGTCCACAAGCCGCTCCAGCCGCGTGCGCGCGGTGAAGATAAAGTCGTCGTCCACCCACAGCACGTACTTGGTGGTTACTTGGGACACGGCCAGATTCCGTCCTGCGAACCAGCCCTGGGGGTGCGCGGTGGGAGGTTGTACGGTTATGAAGTCTATAGAAATAAGACACCCCTATTGCTTTTCTTCCTCTCGTGACCCCTGGAAACGGCCTATGCCTTTCTCTAAACTTCTGGGTGCTTTCCAATTACCAGAAGCGAGGTCCAAAAGGTGCAGACTCCCACCCTCACTCCTAGAGGTGAGTCAGTGTTCCGGAAGGGAGGATCTTGAATGCTTTAAATCAGGCCTGCGTTCACTCACTAACTCCTGGATTATGTTACTGAGCGCCCAGGAGGTACTGAGCACCATTCTAAGAATTCAGAGTGAATAAGACCGTCAGGATTCCTGCCTCTTCAGAGCTCTTACATTCCAGGAACCCTGGAGCGAGGCAGTCTTCCAATTACTACCCTGGAGGGACGCAGACTAAGGGGACAGCCCATCCCAAAGTCCACAGGTGCCAAGCTCGGCCTTGCAGGCTGCGCACCTTGCCAAAGGGCATGAGATAATGCTCCACGTGAGGGCCGCTAATTCGATCTGGCTTGTCGCTGTCGTCAGCGATGACCACAGTGACGGTGGGGTAGAAGCGTCGGATGCTGGCGATGAGTGCCCGTAGCCGATCATATCGAAGGAACGTTTTGGTGGCAATGGTGACTAGAGCGCTGATGTTGTACTGGGCTGGGAGAGAAGACTCAGGGTTGGGTGCAGAGAGGGCAAATGGGGAAAGAAGCAGGAAAGACCCGCTCCCAGGGTTGCCACCTCCCACCTTGCTCCCCACCAAGGTTGGGTCTACTACCTCCCTGCCCCAACTGGCCTCACCTCCCTGGGGTTGAGATCCAGGCGGGTACAGCCGGGGGTTGGGAGGATGTCTTATGCGGATGGTGAAGGCAGCCTGGTGTCCCTCTGTGGAGAACCGGACTGAGAAAAAAAGACATGAGATTGGAACCTTAAGGTTTGGACAACATTCTCTTTTCAGTGGATATAAAAAAGGGATTCAACCACAGCCATCCTGGTCTAAGCAGAGATCACTTTAAATCCCTTCCCCCATTTGCCTACACCTGCTGCAGAGGTGTTATGTGACTATAAGAGGCAGTAAGCACAGTCATACCCTATAATTCCCAATCATTGTTTAACCCTGCTCTTGACAAACAACACCCAACTCCTTGTATGTCCTCAAGCCCTGTCCTGGGCAGATTGCCACAACTCCTTTGTTCTGAACTCTCTCCTTTGAAAGTCCCAATGTGACTTTTTACTTCCACAGCCCCCTTTGTTATGCTCATGACCCTATAAAGACCTTATAGCCTGTAAGACCGGGGCAGGTCTGGTCTCTAGTGCCAGAGTGGTCCCTCTCAGGTTTGTTCTGAAATAAACCTGTCTTGTTGAGCTGTAGTCCTGCTTTTCCTTTTTGTCCCAACAGTAAGGAATGTAGTGTCAGTCATGTTAAGGACGCAATGACATCACAGTGTACTGGCAGCTGAGGTGAAGAGTTTTTAAAAACTCTAGGAGAGGGCCAGGGATTTAGCTCAGTGGTTTCACCGCCTGCTGCACAAGTGCAAGAACCTGAGTTTGATCCCTGGTACCAAAAAAATTAAAATTAAAAACTCTAGGAGAGCAACACCCCAAAACGATGATTGATTACACCCCCAAAGAGATGCTCAACTACTATAGCTGGAGCAACAAATAAGACGGCTAAAAATTTACCACAAAAACCATGTATTAACAAACAAACAAAAAAGCTGCTAATCATGTGATAATCTTCAATCAAAGGCTGAGCTTCACTTAGTTTAATTTCTTTCTTTTTTTGGTTCCGGGGGTCAAACTCAGGTCCTCTGCTTGCAAGGCAGGAGTCGAAACCATTGAGCTAAATCCCCAGCCCCTGAGCTTCACTTAGGAGCCAGTACTCTAGCCTCAAGGGACAGACTCTACAAGACCTCTGTTAAAATATGATGTACTCTCTCAGCTTACCTCAAACTGGGTGTAAATTCTGTTCTGTGAGTGAGTCAGGCTCAACTTAGTCCCATATTCATATAAATGACCAGAACCAAAACTTTATACCTGTTTGTGTGTGCCTCATAGAATAAGGGTTTGTGGGGCCGGGGATTTAGCTCAGTGGCACCTCGCCTGTCTCGAAAGCACAAGGTCCTGAGTTCGATCCCTGGTACCACAAAAAATAAAAATAAATAAATAAAAAGAATAAGGGTTTGTTCTATAAATTGATGTGTACATAAACTGCATTTTAATCTGTTCATGTTCTTTACTCTAGTGTAAGGTGCTCATGACAGTGGATCAATATTTCACTGCCTAGTCTGTGGCATGCCTTTCCAGATCTCAGTGGACAAGAACATAAAGTTCTTTAGTTGGGTGGGGTGGTGCACAGCTGTAATCTCAGTACTCAGAAAGCTAAGGCAGAAAGATTCCAAGTTCAAAGCCAGCCTGGGCTACAGAGAGAGTTCAAGACCACATAAATAGATACACTACATGTGTTCTACTACATAGTGAGCCACCATCTCAAACAAACAAAAAACCCCCTCAAAACAACAAACTAACAAAAAATAGCACAATGTTTGTACTCCATGTCTAACAGGTGGGAGAAAGACAAGGAAAAAGTGTTAATTAAAAGCTAACCTTTACTGGGCATTTACTTTGTTCCAGACACTTTTAAAGATTACCTTAAATATTTGAATTCATTTGATCCTCAGGGTAGCTGCATTAAGTAGATTCCTACTACTGTACAGAAAAAGTAGTGGAGGCACAGAAAAGTAACTGGCCCACCTTTATACAACAACAAAGCTCCTAAGAACCTACTCAGTCTGCTCTCAGGATTAAGTAAATAAGAAAATTCAGATACTGGTAGGTATTGAACAGAACACAAGTGATGTACAATAATGATGAAGAGAAGACATTTGAGCTCAGATCTAAATGACAAGCCAGCAATGCAAAAATCTTGGGGAAGAACATTCCAGCACAGAGAATAGCAAGTGCTAAGGCCCTAAGGTGGGAGCAAACTTAGTGTAACAAACAAGCTTTGGAGAAAGGCAAGAGGGCTATTTGGCCCTTTTGCTACAGGAGAAATGGGAGTTATGGAAGGTAAAAGCTTTGTCCTCTAGTAAGTGATGGATTGGGAAAAGAGCCTGAGTCTTCTTGCCATGGGAGCCAGTCACTTCCTGGGGCACCATGGTTGGTCAGAAGTGGGGACACACCCAAGGCTCGAGTTTCCCTCTGGCCTGCTCTGGCCCCAGAGGAACAAAGGCCCCCTTTCTCCATCCCAGTCCTGCTGGCCCAGTTGAAATGCCCATTGTGTGGCTGGGCAGCTCCAGCCACTGCCCGAGTGTGCCCCACAACCCTTTGTCATTGGCCCACTGAAGCCTTTCTGGGACATTTCTGTTCATCCAGGCTCCCCCTGCCTCCACCCAGGCCTCACACCTGTGTCTGCTGTGTTGGCCTGGTAGCTTCGGCTGCTGTAAGTGACCAGTTGCAGCTGCCGGTTGAGTTGGTCCAGCTCTGGGCTGGCAAGGGTGAGATCTGTCTGCCCCTCTCCAGTGAGAGTCACTCCAGTTACTTCCCCTGCCACATCCCAGGTGCCCAGGGAGGCAGTCAGGTTCACCTGGCAGAGGGGATTGGAAAGTATAAGGTTAGGCCTCAGGTCCACCTCTTGCCTCCCTGATTCCTCCACCCCTCTAGGAGGCCCTGTCTCCCTCCCAGCATTCTTGATGCCCACCTGGCCTCCTTGCTCTCACCTGATATACCTCCTGACCAGATGCCGCCTGCAGACTCAGTCCTGGAAGGAAGGATGAAGGATCAAATTCACAGACAGCCCTGAACTCTTCCTTAATTTCCCCCTCTTTCATCACACACAACACTCAAACTTACACCCATCTCTTTTGAGGCCTCAGCAGGCATTGCATAGGATATCCTGGATCACTGGTTTTCGACTCCTTCCCATCAAAGAAGGAGCTCTTCTGTGGCCTCTTCTACCTATCCACCTAACCTTTGACCAGTTAGCAAATAATAGAGGGCATACACCCCCATTATAGTTTCTGCAATTCCTGCCTTTTGACAGAAGTCCTCACCTTTCACTTCAAACTTCCTTCATCCCTGCCCCCCACTCCCTGGCTCAGGCACTGCCACCCTCATGTTGCCTAGGCCATCCTCTAGGACCCTTGTCCCCACCTGGCACCAAGATGCTCCTCAGAGGCTGAACCTCCACACCCTGCAGGGGGTACTGTAGGGGAGAGTTGGCAGGGGCTATGATCAGCTGGTCAGAGGGGGACTGGCTCCTGGTGGCAGAGGAGGGTAAGACAAAGGAAGAGTCAGGAGGAGAGGGGCTCTCCTTCCTGGCACAGCCACTGCAGGCCTCCACTGCCCTTTCCCACAGGGCCATGCCTTCCTTTCTGGCTGGTACCTTGAAAGGAAGGCCTGGAACTCCCGCTCCCTGGCAGCAGAGGCAGCCTTCAGCTCTTCAGGATCAAAGGCCTTGGTGAGATCAATGGCTCGGACCTGTCTCTGGAAGGGAAGGGGGAGGCTCCCCCCACTGGACTCACAACTGCAGTTGTTCTGAGCCAGTAGCCTGAAGGCAAGAGAGGGATCTTCAGAGCCCAGCTACATCCATCCCGCAATATACACAGCACCCCATGCCTTGGCTCCTCAATGTTGTCCAGCCATTATCTATTCCCTCTCCAAATAGTTCCCAGGAGAAAGAACCACGGATGAGATAACCCATCCCTGAAGTCTGGATTTTACAGAGGTGTAGAATATGACCAAGTACTAGGATTTCAGAAGCTAACTACCCACGTTCAGGAGCCCCTCTGAAAGGCCCTCCCGGGCCTGAACATTCTCCTGTCCTCATTGCCATGACAAGGGTGGGGGGAGCTGCTTTTCCCCAGCCAAGCCTTGGCAGCCTGCTCTACCCCACTTCACTCCACGCAACCAGTCAGGAGAAGGGAGGCTCTGAGCGCAGCAGTGCTGGAAACAAAAGCTCCCCAGGGAACCCCCCAGCATTTGCTGCCACTGAGGTGGGCACTCACCCCACCACCTGCTCCTTGATCCTGACCGGGATGTGCGCGTAACGGGGCTCAGGGGCAAGGTCTGGCACCTCGGGCCTGGGGGCACCCTGCGGGGGTGTCCACAGCGCAGCAGGGGTCCGGAGGCCCCACGCGTCTCGGGTGCTCGCGTACAGAAGCCCCAACGAGGCGCAGGCGAGCAGCAGGACCAGCGCGCAGAGGGCCCGGCGGCCCAGCCGCATCCTGGTTGGAGGTAGGAGTTGGGTGAAAGAGGGTGTGAAGGAAGGTGAAGGCTGGAGCGCTTGACCCCAGCGACCTCGGAGTCTTTCTGGCTCCCAAAGGCGCACTCCACTCCACTAGGATTTGCCCCAAGAGTGGTTTCCTTGGTATCCCTCCCCTCATTGCCTCAGGCTCAGGATCTCCCGGCCTCCTTTCTTCTCGCCCTCTCCCGCATCTCGGTTTCCTCTCCCACCCAAGGCCTGGCATCTCGATGCGAGAGACATTTGGATGCGGCGGTTTGCGGCGGTGCAAAAACAGAAAAGCGCCGCCTACGTCCCCGAGCCCGCCGACCCCCCGGGACCCGCAGCCCCCTGCCCCCTCCCGCTCCGGTCGAGCATCACCTGGGCGGAGGTGGGCTGCAGAGGGGCGGCTCCACACCTTGACCGTAAGGAAAAACGCAGAATCACGTCAGCGCTGTGGGGTGCCCCGGCAGAGGTGACCCCTTGGGTGGCCTCGGGGAGCTGCCCTGGGGACTGGGTGGACCGGCGATCGCGCCTCCCGCCCCCCACCCGCGCCCCGTCCTCGGCCCCCGCTCCGCCCGGGCACCGACCTGTCTAACGCTCTAAGGCCGCGGCAAGACTTCCGTCTGGGCTGTGCCGGGCTCGCGGCCCCCGTCCGGGGGTCCTCATGGGGCTGGAGGCAGCCGGATGCTAGAGCTGGGCGTAAGCCGGGGAACGCAGGGGTCCTCCTGCCTCCGGAGAGCGCCCGCCCCTCCCGCCTTCCCGCTCCCGGGGCTTTGTGGACCGAGGAGCGGGGATCGCGCTGGACGCTTCCTGCCGGGGCGAACACGAAGCTGAGAATCCGCCTCACTCCAGCCCAGGAACAAAGCCGGATCCCTGGCACCGCGTCCCACTTGCAGGGCCGGAGGGCTCAGGCTGTCGCCCGGCTTTCGCACCGCACAGCCCTGTGGCTTGGCTCCGGGGCTGGTTGCCGCTGAGGCTCGGGCTCCGCTCCGGCAACGCGAACGCCGCGGCGCCTTCTGGTGGGCGCGGAGGACATTGCCCGGGTGCGGAGCCTACGCGGGAAGTTCCTCCCTCCTGGTCCCGCAGCCCTTTGCCCCCAAGCCTAGGCTTCTCAATGGCCCGCGCCCATCCCAGTCATTCTGTTTCCTATTTGCTCCGGGCAAGGATGGGCAATAGGGAGTGGGAGGGAGGCGGGGCTGGGCGGCTATAACCCCATTTCTGTAGTACACAGCACTCAGGGAAAGCTTGAGTCCTCTCGGTGACAGAAGGAAATAAACCCTAAAGTTAACACAGCCTGGCTAACCAAGACAGATTCACAGCCTCTACCTCGGCTCCGCATATTATCTAATCTCAAGAGGTTAGTACTCAGAAATACTAGAGCCTTATTTCTTTCCTGTAACTGCTCTCAGTTGAAGTTTCAGGACTGGGGGAAGACCCCAAAGAATAGTAATACTGGCAATAGCTCTGCTTCAGGTCTTAGGCCATGGAGAGATAGCCTGCCCAGAATAAAGTCCTGTGGTTTCGCGTTCTCATAAAAGATGTGGCAAGGTTTAATAGGAAAAAATATGATAAGAAATATAAAAATAATGAAAATATGAGCATTCCACCATCCTAACCTAAAAATACATTGTAAACTTACAAAATATTTTAGTATTAAAAATGAAATCATAAAGTGGTAAAAGAAATTCAAGGAGTTTTGGTTTTGTTTTGTTTTATATACAATCTTGGAGTGGAGAAGATATTTCTAAGCAAAATATAAAGGGAAATAGCAATAAATTTTCCTATATAGACACACTTAAGGGGGGGGCCTGGGATATACCTCAATGTAGAGGGCTTGCCAAACATGCCTGAGACCCTGGGTTTGATTCCCAGTAGCACAAAATAAAACAAAAACCAACAGCCAGGGATGATGGCACAGTGCTGAAATCCCAGGTACTCCAGGGGTTGAGCTACAAGCTACAAGTTTAAGGTTAGCCTGGGCAAGTTAGTGAGAACCTGTCTCAAAATAAAAAGTAGCAAAGGCTGGGGATGTAGTTCAGTGGTAGAGCACCCTTAGGTTCAACACCCGTACCACAGAACAAACACATAAACAAAAAGTACTTGAATGAAAAGATTACCATAAACAAAAGTGGAGAGAGAAATCACAAACCATGTGAAATATTCACAACCTACTTCGCTGATTGCATGTGTCTAGTTTGTAAAAACACACCAAATTGTATACTTACAATCTGTATACTTCTGTATAAATTGTATGCTTGTTGGTATATCGATCATAAATATGCAGTACAAATTATAAAGCATAATTATATGTATTTGCTTTCTGTTGCTAGGACAAAATACCTAATGTACACAATTTAAAGGAGCAAAGGTTTATTTTGTCTCAGTATCGGGTTTCAGTACATGGCTGGCTCCAAGGCAGAAACATCAGAGTGGAAGGCCAGTGTGAAGTAAAGCTGTTAACTCATGGCATCAAGGAAGCAGAGAGTAAGGAAAGCCCCAAGAAGGGACTGGGGACTTTGACCTACCCAGACACACCCAAGAGCTATGCTTTAAGAATCTAAGTGTCTCTCAAGCCAGGCAGGTTAACATTCAAGATTATATTTTGCAGTGTGGAAATTAAAAGTTTAAAAACTACGTGAGAGAGTCCGGTATGGTGGCATAGGAAAACTGAGGCAGGAGAATTTCAACTTCCGAGCCAGTCTGAGCTACATAGACTGGGGAAAAAAAGTGAGAACAATTGTAATCTGCTTTTGAAAATATTCTGAAGACATCTAGACATCTTCCAGAAGTATATAAAGTTTCATTTCTTCTGGTAGTTACCTTGGAACGCTCATGTAGTTGTAGCCATCTAGCAATCCAGCTGGGGCTAGGTGACACAAGTTGGCTTCCTCATATGACAGAAAGATGGTGCTGGCTGTAGGCAGAGCTCTTTTCATGCGGTCTTTTATCCTCAGAGAGGCTAACCTGGGCTAGCTGAGTTTGGTGGTCCATACCTCTAATCCCAGCACTCAGAAGACTGAGGCAGGAGGATTACTGTGAGTTCAAGGCCAGCCTGAAATACATAATGAGATCCTGTCACAAAAAACAAAAAACATCAACAACAAACACATACACACACAACCCCGGAGAGGGGACTGGGGATGTAGCTCAATGTGAAGGCTCCAGGTTCAAACTCCAGTACTGGAAAAACAAACAAACAAACACAAGCCATCAGGCTAACTAAGATTCAAGAAGTGGTTAAACTCTTACTGCCTAATCAGTCTGGCTGCAAATAATTTGTGGCCATTTTTAATCCTCCATTATTACCAATGACCAAATCTTTAACTCTGGGAGCTGTTGCTTAATTCAATACTTTTAGAAAGGAAGGCTGTGTCAATAACTTGTGTCAACATCACCAGAAGCAAGGCTCTGAAATGGCAGAACCACAGGCACAAGAGAGCCTGGAAATGAAGTCGTCCTGATAACGATGAGCAACAGATGCCCTGATCTTCCAATACCTTTCTCACTAAAAGGAACAAGACTCCTTTGACTCACTGCAGATTTTATCCCAGGATTGAGGCAGGAAGAATTAAAAGATGAACATCAGAGCTATGGCATGCTTAACAATGTTAGGAGTTTGTCAAAGGACACACAGGAGCCAACGTGAAGAGGCTTGGGCTGGCTAAATCTGGGACAGCATAAGGACCAAAATAATTTAGGATAGGAATGAAATGTAAACCATTGAAAATAGGAACCCTTAAGCCCATACTAAAAAGGTAGGAATCCATGAGTCCACACTGGTAATACATACATAATTAAGTAAATGAATAGAGGGGAAGAGAGAATGCCAGTAGATAAAGATGGAGGGAGTTGTTGAAGTTGGAAAAGAACTATTTTAAAACTTTTATAGTAAAAATTGGCTTGGGCAAGAATCATCGGTAAATGATAATTCTAAGAGGGAAGGAATAGGATCGGTACATAGTTTATTTTTATTATTTATTATTTTAGGTGGTGCTGGAGATCAAACCCAGGACCTCTTGAATACTAAAAAGCACTCTTCACCCCCCAGCCCCATATGTGAAGTGTCTCCTTATAGTTGGTTTATTAGTTGCAAGAGGGTAAATTGTAATGCACTGTGGAACACCAGACAGCACTTTGACTAGGTGGTCAAAATTAGTGTCCTCCACACTAAGAATGTGGTGTTGGGCTGGAGATTTAGCTCAGTGGTTCCACTGCCTGCCTCACAATTGAAAGGTCCGGGGGAGCAGGGAGAGATACCAAAAAAAAATGTGGTGTTCCTCCAGATATACTACCCTGAGAAACACGTAATGTCACCTATGCAGTGTTCTGGCTGGGGTTGTTTGACTTGATTCTAAAAATATGTTGACACTGACAAACCCAAATAAGTTATATAATACATACCCGTATTATAGCCTGCTTTGCAAAATAAGTCAGTTGTTCCCCACCCTCACCCACCACTTTCTCCTACTCTCCCAACCCCTTCTCCCCCAGCCCCTGCGCTGCCCAGATGCTGCCTCCCAAAGTCAGGTATTTTTCCAATAAAGACTGAGAAACTGTTCCAGATTATAGAATTTTAAGGAGACAGACAACTAATGCAAATCGTGAGCCTGCCCTCAAGGCGGGAAAAGAGCTATAATGGTCATTTTGGGGGCAATTACCAAAACTGGAATACAGATGGCAGATAATGTTTTATCTTTGTTAAAAGATAGATGGGCTGGATGTGGTGGGGCATGTCTGCAATCTCAGCTCTAGGGAGGCTAGGGCAGGAGAATAGTGAGTTTGAGGCCAGCTTGGGCTACATAGTAAGTCTCTGTGTCAAAGAAACAAAAAACAAAAGAAAACAAAAGATAAATTGTAAACGTAGATTTTTTGAAGCTGATAGCTGGTTATCTTAGAAATTTTCCTTATTCTTATAAGATACACCCCCAAATTTTAAGCAGTATAATAGCATGATGTATATAACCTCTCAAGCTCTTCAGAAAAGTAAATTAAATTATATTTTATGTGTATGATATATGTATAATATATACATGCATAGAGTATATAAATATTTTATTAATTTAGTAACTATTAATATTTTATTAAAAATTTTTCAAAGGAAAAGATAACAAAGCAAATGTGAAAAATGCTAAAAATTGGTAAAGCTGGATACAAAGTATTTAAAAGTGCTCTTATTCTTCAAATTTCTAAGTTTGAAATCATTTCAAAATAAATTTTTTTTATTATTATCATTATTTTTGGCTTTTTTGGGGGGAGACAGGGTCTCACTATGTAGTTCAGGTCTTCAATTTACTACAGTAGCACAGGCCAGTGTCAAATTCACAGTGATCCTCTTGCCCCAGCCTCCCGGGTGCTGGGATTACAGGTGTGTACCACCACACCTGGCTCAAAATAAAAATTTGAGAAGTCATTCCTCTACTTGTGTTATTTTAAAATGAGCTTCAAGCTAGTACCTTAGTGATGGTGCTGAGAAACTGTTTCAGCACATTGCTATCACACTTGAAGAAAATGACAACCAGCTGGGCATGGCAGCATATACTTGTAATCCCAGCGCTCTGAGAAGCTGAAGCAGGAGGATTGCAAATTTAAACCCAGTCTGGGGAAATTAGAGACTTAGTGAAATTCTGTCTCCAAAAAAGGGCAATTAAATTTATTTTCATAATGGAATTATAATAAAATTTCATATTAATTCTTGCATCAGGATTTCATTCTTTGATGGTGATATTTAACCTCAGCTGAATACTGATTCTTTCTCTCTCTCTTTCTCCATGTTGACATTGTGACTTTTTTTAATGCTGGGAATTGGACCCAGGGCTCTGGTTTAAGGTCCTTGCCATCCTCTTGCCTCAGCCTTTGGGGTAGCTGGATTACCCCAAAGTGCAACCGCACTTAGTCCATTGTGGTTTTTTTTTTTTTTTGCATTGTGATTCTTTACTCCTAAAAGCTTCTGTACACATCTTCTAAGAGCAGAAACAGTCTCCTAAATAATCACAACATGGTTATCAAACTCAGGAGATTAGTCATTGATTCAAAACTATTGTGTAATATACAGTTCACATTCAAATATCTCCTGTTGTCTCAATAATGTCCTTTATAGTTTTTTGGGGTATTTTTTGGTACTGGGGATCGAACTCAGGTCCTTGCGCTTGTGCAGCAGGTGGTGAAACCACTGAGCTAAATCCCTGGCCCTGTCCTTTACAGTTTTTAAAAATAATTCCAATTGAGATTGCTTATTGGATTTAGTTGTCATGTCTCATTAGTTTCCTTATCTTTGAGGATTTTAAACATACATACTTTGTAAAATACATTTTTTCAGGTGGCTAATTATTTCTATTTACTTTAGAGAGAATTCTTCTGTTTATTTATATATATTAATATATAAATTTTTTTTTGTGGTACCAGAGAGTGAACCAGGGACTTTGCACAGAGCTGATCCCCAGATATACTGGCTCCCTTTTACATTTTGAGACAGGGTCTTGCTAAGTTGCCAAATTGCCCAGGCTGAGCTGGAACTTGTGATCCTTCTACCCCAGCCTCCCAAAAGCTGAGATTACAGGCATGTACCACTGTGCCTGGTTTCTCTTGTTTATTGAGCTTATTGTCTTTTATTCATGATGAACTTTGAAATTTTAGTTTACTAGCTTGTCTGTATGTGAGTTTCTGGTACAAGTGTGTCCTGGAGGGTTCATTGTGCATGACAGAAAAACTTCTGGGGGTTTTATGGTTGGTGTTAGGCGGCTTACAATGTGATTAAGGGGCTGGTTTTTGCCATGGTTCATACTGTCTCCCCAGATTTTTGATAATATGTGGGGGCATTTTGGTTGTGACAATGGTTGGGGACGCTATGAGCATTTTGGGGGAGGTGTCTCCCTAGCTAAATATTCTACAATGACTAGAACAAGCCTGTGCAAAAAAGACTTCCCCAGATGCCAATATACTTAACTGAGAGCCATTGCTTTAGGCAGAAGTTCTAGGAGCAGCTCCTGGCCTCCAGAAGCATGCTACTGTGTTGGTATCAGCAAAACTGAGGTCACAACTACAGCAAGCTCCCCCAAAGAGAAGCCCCAAGGACTCTGTCACAGTTCACCTTAGAAAAGTAAACTCCTTCCACTCAGAATTCTCCATCCTTCCCAAATTTAAAGCCCATTTCAATTCAGGTTTCTTAGGTAGCCATTTAATTGAAAATAGGGAGTTTGGAGAATGTAGTTTTTAGCATTCCAGAATAGCCAGCTTCATTAGGAAAAGGGTGTAATGGGTGCTAAATGTGCCAGTTTGCTCTCGAGTTGTAGTCTTCCCTCTCTGCCAGCTGTTCCTGCATGGTGAATGGCTTTGAAATAGTCTCCACAGTTCACAACCAGAAATTACACTTGACATACAGCAGAAATTTTCAGAGGAGATGTTCCAGGTCCAGCCTTGGTCAGCTGCAGGCTTAGTCACAGTAGCCTAGAGAGTTAGCTAGTCTGGTTCTCTCTGTTCTTTGCAATCAGTCCAGGCAAGGAGCCCAACCAGGAGTCACAGAGTCATAGCCACCTGTCATGCAGCAGGGCATCCAGTGAGTCTCAAAAGGGCCTGAGTTCTTGGCAGCTGCTACTTCTTGCCTTGTGGCCCAGCAGAGCTGTGTTTTCATCCCCAACCATAATATTTCCACTTCCAATTCAAGAAGATGCTTGTTTTTGTGTTGTGAATATGGCTTTTTTTATACATATGTGGAATATACAGTATTTATCATTTTATCTGTTTGGAGTTAAGGGATTTTTCTTTTAAATTCCCTCAATCATTCTGATGGAAGTGACTCTATAAAACTTGTCATTTATAAACTTTAGTTCTTTAATCAGAATAGGATTGTACTGTAGCTATGGAAACATACAGTGCTTTTTCACATGATACATATTGCTTAGAGTTCTTTTAAAAGAGCACACAAAAACATGTCTCCTTTAAAGCCAGGTGTGGTGGTGCATGCCTGTGATCTCAGCACTCAGGAGGCTGAAGCAGAAGGATCACTGCAAGTTCTAGGCCTGCCTGGACTGCATAGTGAGTTCAGGGCCAGCCTGAACTACAAAGGGAGACCCTGCCTCAAAAAAAAAAATTAAAAAATAAATAAATAAAATGAGACTTTTTTTTGAGACAGTGTCTCTCTATGTAGTTCACGCTGGCCTCAAACTCACTATGTAGCCCAGGCTGGATTCGAACTCACAGTGATCCTCCTGCCTTGGCCTCCTGAGTGCTAGGATAACAGGTGTGCAGCACCACTTCTGGCTAAAAAAGTCTCATTTTAAAAGTTTGACTATATTTTACTTCATCATATGGATTTATCATAAATTATTTGGGTAATCCTGAGTGATTGATACCTCAATCATGTGTTTCATTCCAAACAGTGCTGCCATACACATAATTGGTGAACTTTCATGAATAAGTGATCTATTTAAACAAAATACCAATTATATGTCAGAGTGTTCCTTAATTTAGATATTTGGTTTAGGAAACTGTGGGAAATTGTAGAATTTAGCTATCTAGTTATAAGAATTGATCACAAGAAGTTTGTTAACTGAGAAAATTAAGAAGTCATTTCTGGGAATTTCCACAAGTCTGTTTGTTAAAAGAATTCCAGGAAACTTTAAGAGACATTGTAAAAGTTTTACAGGAGGAAAACAGGTTTTCCTAGTTTTCTTAGTAACCATTGTCGGGGATCAGAGGACTTCGACCCAATGACTCAACAGGTGGTGAGAGAGATACGATTCACAATTTACATCTATGATGTTTGCAGTGGGCCAGTGGACTTGATTTCTGCTGAAGTTGTCCTGCTTTCTTGATACCATCTGATAAGAAGAGGGCTGTGATGTGCTCTTTGATGTATGGGATTGGTGAACAGAAGCGGGGGACTTGTAAATTCGCCTGTAGTTTTTATGAGTCACTTAAAGTCACTTGTTACCAGAGGTTAAAATCAGAAAGACAATAGCCAGAATAACTAAGCTGCTTTCCTACATGTATAAAAGCCTTGCTTCTTTCCTTTGTGATTGCCAGACAGTGTCAGAGGAATAAACTGCTGTTCATCCCCCAGGCTGTCTCCTTTTCTTTCTTTAAAGGTCTGTGCTCTCCGGGGTCTCAGGTCTCCCTTTAGAGAGACCACCCACAAGTGGCACCCGAACAGGGACCTCAAATCCTCTCAGCGGAGGTAAGGTGAAAATAAGGGAGCTATCAGCATTCTGTGAGTTGGGGAAGACTCAGGAATTTCTGGGTAACAATGGGACAGGGGTCTTCACAGTTTGGTGAAGCCATTTCAAACCTTAAACTTTTATTAAAGAGGTTTGGATTTAAGATCCATAAGGAGGCTCTAAAATGATGTTTGCATACAGCAAATGGATTTTATAATTTGGCTGAGTTCAAGGAGGGCTGGTCCGAGGATAAATGGAGTGAAGTGCTTGCTTGTGTTCGAAAGGCTTGTAGAAAAGGAGTGATGATTGATGACAGGTTTTGGGGAACTGCTATTGCAATCCAGCTTGTCCTTCGTTGTGCTGAAAGCTTAACTGCACGAACAGTTATCAGATCAGGCTAAATTAGCTCTTAAAGAACAAGGTTTAATTGAGGAAGATGAGAAAAATGCGACAAATGATTTAGTTCAAATTATATCTCAGGATAAGGATGATAAATCTGTTGAAGGGTTTCCTTGTCCTTTGGCTCCTTTACCTCCCCCTCAAGTTATACCCTCGGCTCCTTCTATGTTAACTCCAGCCAAAGGAAAAATTAGAAGCCTTTGTTCCTCAGCACAAGGAGCAAAAATGTCTAATAAAACTATGCCTATGCAACAAGATCTTTCAGGACCCATAGATCAGCCTATGCCGTTAGTTAAGAACAATAATAAATTTTTAAAAGCCAAATCTAGAAAACAGCCGATGACAAAATCATATCCTCTCCGAAATCGCAAAAGACAGGAATTTAATACTGATTCTTCTTCCTCCTCAAAAAGTAGCTCAGGGGAAGATGAGAATGAGGAAGATTACTATTCACAAAAAAGTTTTCAGTTTCATTCTAAAAAATATGATTTTCCTGTGCACATTCAGCCTGACCAAACAAAATTTGAAACTACTTTAAAAACTTTAAGTTTTGAGGATGAACTATCAGCCACACAAATGGCTTATCCTATTATGATAAATGCACAGGGCCATAGGCAATATCAACCCTGGGATTTAAATGTTTTCAGACATTTAAAAAGAGTTGCAATGGATTATGGTATACAGAGTGATTATACGTTAGGACTAATTGGAAACTTACCTGGAACTGTGGGCCATCTGACACCTTATGATTGGAATTTATTGGCTAAAGCTTTGTTGCCACCTTCTCAATTCTTGGAATGGAAAATGTGGTGTCAAGAAGGAATTAAAGAACAGGTACGACGTAATATGGCCAACGTTAACTATCACCATATCACTGCTGATATGTTAGCAAGAGATGGACAATTTAATATTAATGCTGCTCAGGCATAGCTCCATCCGGAGGAAATTGAGCAAACTGCTCGCATTTGTATGATGGCTTTCAAAAAAATAACTCCTAAAGGGTCTCCTAGGGGAGCTTGTACTAATATTAGACAAGGAAACTCCCAATCATATACTGAATTTGTTTCTCAATTAGAGGGAGCTATTCAAAGACAAGTAGAAGGAGAAGAGGCTTGACAAATGTTGTTAAAAATGTTGGCCTATGAAAATGCAAATGCTGATTGCCATCGCCTTATCGAACTTATAAAAGACTCGGGTTCTTTATATGATTATATTAAAGCTTGTAGAGAACAGGGATCAGAAACTTATAAAGCTAAAATACATGCAACTTTTTTGACTCAGGCCTTAAGCTCTAACAAACAAAAATTATCTTCAGGATGTTTTCAATGTTGAAGACAGGGACATATAAAAAAAAATTGCCCTATGTCAAAGAACGAACCATCATTTAGTCCAAAAAACCCTACAAAGAAAAATAAGGGACCTGGGTTATGTCCAAGATGCAAAAAGGTAAAACATTTTGCTAATGAATGTAGATCTAAGTTTGATATTGAGGGAAATCCCTTGACAGAAAAAGTAAAGTCAGGAAACTGCTTCCCGGGGGTTATCCCAGTCCCCCAGGCAAGTCAAAATTGGGAGATGATAAAGCCTATCAACAATCCTCTGATTCAAAATTTCCCTCTTATCACTGTGTTCTGCCACTGCAGGAAGTGCCGCTGTAGACATTCCTGCCTTGGAAGACATTGTTCTCTCACCCGGACACTTACCTGCTAGAGTTCGAACAGGAATTTATGGGCCTCTACCAAAAGACTTTTGTGCTTTAATTCTAGGACGGTCTAGCCTAACATCTAAAGGTATTATAGTTCATACAGGACTCATTGATTCTGACTACATAGGAGAAATAATAATATTGATGTCTTCTCCTGTCCATTGGCCTATTAAAAGGGGTGATAAAATAGCTCAAATATTAGTGTTACCTTATAAAGCCATTGGATCGTCAGATAAAATGAGAATTGGAGGTTTTAGAAACACTGATTTATCTGTAAATTGGGTTGAAAAACTTACTGATCAGAGACCTTCATTAAAAATAAAAATCAATGGCAAATTATTTAATGGATTAGCTGACACCGGAGCAGACTGTTCTATTGTATCAGAAAAAGACTGGCCTAGATCGTGGCCAATAGAAGAAGAGCCGTGTCATATTCAAGGAGTAGGAACACAAGGAATAAAAAAGATTCAAAGAGCTGTTCATATATATAGGGCTGAAGGGCCAGAAGGACAATTAGCAACTATTAGGCCTAGGATTATGCCATTACCTATAACCTTATGGGGAAGAGAATTATAACAACAATTTCATGCCCATCTAGTTATACCTTTTCAAAACTCCTACTCTAAGGAAAGTCAAAAAATGATGGAAAAAATGGGTTACAACCCTGGTCTAGGCATTAGACAGAATGAACAGGGATTAATTACTCCCATTCCCAATAATGGACAAAGCCCAAATGACAAATCTGGTTTAAGATATTTTGGACAGGGGCCATTGTAAAGTCTACAGGACCCATTAAATTAAATTGAAAAATGATGACCCTCTTTGGGTAGATCAGTGGCCCCTAACAGCAGAAAAACTGGAGGTTCTTAAACAACTGGTAAAAGAACAATTAAAATTAAGACATATTCAACCCTCTTTTTCCCCTTGGAATTCTCCTGTGTTTGTTATTAAAAAAAGATCAGGTAAATGGAAAATGCTTACTGATCTCAAAAAAGTAAATAATACTATGTTACTGTTGGGAGCTCTGCAACCTGGACTGCCATCCCCAATAGCCATAACAACAAATTGGACTTTAATTATTGTAGATATTAAAGATTGCTTTTATTCTATCCCATTACACCCTGATGATACTGCTAGATTTGCTTTTTCCATTCCCTCCATTAATTTTCAGGCAGCTTTAGAACAATATAAATAGACAGTTTTACCACAGGGAATGATGAATTCCCCTACAATGTGTCAAACCTTTGTAGGTATCATTTTACAACCTGTTAGGCAAAAATATCCAGAAGCTATGATAATTCAATACATGGATGATATTTTGATAGCCCATATAGATAGACAAAAGGCTTCAGAAATTTTTTCTCTTGTCCAAGAGACATTAATGGAGGCTGGACTTTTTTCAGCCCCAGATAAAATTCAACAGACTACACCTTATGAATATCTTGGTTTTCAAATTACCAATACACAAATAATTCCCAAATCAATTACCATTGATAAAAGTAAATTCAAAACATTAAATGATTTTCAAAAATTGTTAGGTAATATTAATTGGGTCTGTCCTGCTTAGGCATTGTTACTGGCAATTTAACAAATTTATTTAATACTCTTGAAGGAGATCTAGATTTAAACAGCCCCAGAACTCTTACTCCAGAAGGTGAAAAAGAGTTACAATTGGTAGAACAAGCTTTTAAAAATAATATGCTAACAAGATTTGATCCAGAATTGGCTATAGGACTCATGATCCTTGCCACTAAATTATATCCTACTGCAGTTTTGATTCAAGATCAAGGAATTTTAGAATGGATACATTCTAAACATAAATATTCTTCTTCTATTAATTCATATGTTAGTATAATTGGTAAATTAATTTTAGGAGGAAGAGCCAGAAGCAAACAAATGTTAGGAAAAGAACCAAATAATGTTATTTTACCATTTACCAAAGAACAATTTGAGGAAACAATGAAAACAGATACTTTACAATTAGCATTAGCAGACTATTTTGGAAATATAATGTTTCATTACCCTAAAGGAAAAATGTGGAATTTTCTTATCATGACAGAATGGGTTATTAATAAAATCATTGTTACTGAATCCCTTACAAAAACAGAAACTTATTTTATAGATGGCACCAAGGAAAAACAGGCTGCTATATGGTCACCCAAAGAACAAAAGGTTATATTAACCCCATATCATATGGCACAACAAAATGAATTGTTTGCTGTCTTAGCTCTGTTACAATGGAAGCCTGATGTAGCTGTTAATATTGTTGCAGACTCAATGTATGTGGTTAATTTGATTAATCAATTAGAAACTGCTGGTATATACATCTCTTCATCCATAATACAATTTCTAACTAAAGAAATTCAAGCCTTGATCAGAAAAAGACAACAGCCTATCTATATTACTCATATAAGGCTGCATTCCAATTTGCCTGGGCCTTTAACTTTTGGCAATGATCAAGCAGATAGATTGGCACGTCCTAACAAAGATTTAATTTATTTCAACAATGCTCAACAAGAACATGATACTTTACATACTAATGCAGGAAGGCTACATCAAAGATATAAAATTCCATATTCCCAAGCCCATAAAATTATTAGATCATGTCCAATTTGTTATCCACTACACTTAAAGCAAGGGCCAATGGGAATTAATCCAAGAGGTTTAAAACCAGATCAAATTTGGCAGATGGATGTTACTCATTATCCTCCTTTTGGCAAATTCTGTTATTTACATGTATGCATTGATACTTATTCCAAATTCATTATGGGCCTCTGCTCATATAGGAGAATCAACTAAACATGTTATTGTTCATTTATTAAAATGTTTTGCTATAATGGGAGTTCCTGGATCTATAAATACAGATAATGGACCTGCACATAGTAGCTTAAAATTTTAAAAATTTTTACAAGAATATCATATTAAACATATTACTGGCATTCCTTATAATCCTCAGGGATAAGCACTTGTAGAATGAGCTCATCATACATTGAAATTACAATTAAATAAAATAAAAAAGGGGGAATATAGGGAAAAGGAAATTGATTCCTTAGGTGAAGGACAAAATGTAACCTATAAGAAATTTATGAAACAATTAATACAAACACCACATCAACTTTTACATATTACTTTATTTACATTACATTTTTGTTTGTTTGTTTGTTTGGTACCAGGGATTGATCTCGGGTCCTTCTGCTTGTGAGGCAGGCGCCAGAGCCGCTGAGCTAAATCCCCAGACCTTACATTAAATTTTTAAAATTTGCCACAAGGAGACATTGAATCTCGGGCTGAAAAACATTTTAAAGAAATTGACTCAGAATCACCTCAACCAGTCTGGGTAAAATTAGATCATGATAATTGGACACCAGGACAAATGTTTGCAAAGGGGAAGGGATATGCTTGTATTTCCACAGATGGCAGAACAACCCAAATCTGGCTTCCTGAACAAAGAATTAAATTCCGGAATCAAGACATTAACCTGGACAATGGGTCTCCAAAAACAAATAGTGCTTAAACGACCTTTAAGCACTATTCCAGAAAGATCGGAAGAAGAGCTTGTTCAAAAAATTAGAAAGCTCTCTCTTAAACCAAAGAGAAAAAGAAAGAAAATGCCTCGTGCTAAATACCAGTCCAAATTCCCTGATTGGAATATGTTAACTAATCTGGTAACAAAGGCTCGAGACTACATGTCATCTATGGGCCCTGCCCCCCTGAGCCTAGATGCTCAGTACTTTTCTTCCTTACTATGATATCTCTAGTAAATTCATCTACTGCTCAGGTAGGTGTAAATATGTTGGACTGTGATTATTTGGCCCCTCAAAATGGTACTAGTACTGTTATAATTAAAGATTGGGTAAATGTAAAACCTATAATATATACTCATGATTCCTTTTGGACTCTCCCTCTCTAGTCTAACAAAATGTTCTTAGATTCAAACAAAAACTTTTATAAAGTCCAAGAGGTAAAAAGGGAAACTGATGGATTACTTTTGTTGGGAATGATGTTTGCTATATTGACCCGTAATTCGGCATTTATTATGATCATTATTTTTAAGTCATTATTTTCTGCAACATTGGCAATATTACCCCCAAAACAATTAGACCTTGCTGGTAATGTTTGGATTCAGCTGGCACAATCACTTAATTTGTCTGAGTTCTGTTTAAATGTAGATGTAAATTTACATTAAGTATTAGGGAGTTGTCTCTTCCCGGTGTGCACTCCCTTGAGCCTGATGCAACATTATACCCTGTTTAAAGACATCCCAGAAAAAAACTTATGTATGAAGATAGTTACAATTGGGGGACTCCCTCTTATTTTTTTTTTTTTAGTTCTTTTATTGATACATTTTAGGTATACAATTCGTTTACATTTATCATTGGGTGTTTGTACCTGTACATGATATATCTTGGTTCTTATTTTTTTTCCCCATTACCTGTGCACCCTTCACTCC
>NW_004624802.1:10296510-10308752 GCF_000247695.1 Heterocephalus glaber | reverse complement strand
ATTCGGCATGTACCGTGTGACTTGGGGCGTTGCTACAGCATCCGCAGACCTGCCTGTCTGCAGCAGGCTGATTTGGCGCGTTCTGCATGACTCAGGGCATTGCTACGGCATCCGCAGACCTGCCTCCTCCCTCTTATTTTAAACCAAAAAATCCTATTAAGTTATATACACCTCAGATGATCGTGTTAAGCAATACACAATGTGCTATATATAAAAATTGTACTACAAAATGTCTAAGATTACAAAAGTTAGAAAAAAGTGACCTGTTATGAGGAACAAAAAATCATATATAATGATGGTCATGTACCTTTACCATCAGGATGGTTTTATACATGTGAAGGAGTAATGCTTAATTATATCCCTGCCTACTTGTCTGAGACTTGGTGCTGCCTAAGTCACTTGGCCATAGTATTGCCAGATCAAACAAATTTGGTAGCACCCAAAAGAATTAAACATTGGTCACCCTATACTGAATGAGGATGTGATGATGATGTAGGTCTCTTGACAGATGTTCAAGTGATACCTATGATAGTATCTGTGCTTGCTCAGTCTGCCATAGGAATTCATGAAGAAAAGGTGGTACAAAAATTGGCATGCAAGGTGATTAAAGGTCTAAACACTACCTCATCTGCCTTGGCATTAATTAATCAGGAGTTACAAGAACACCGACAGGCTATACTAGACAACAGGGCAGCAATAGATTACTTTCTCCTGTTCCATCATCAAGGATGTGAAAAAATAAAAAATATGTGCTGTTTTAATATGACTGACAATAGCCCAGGGATTCAAGAAAAAATAAAACAATTAGAAGAATTGACAGAGAAAATACATAATGAAAAATTAGGATGGGATTTGTTTCAGTGGTTAACCCAATGGTTGCCTAATATGCAATGGTTAAAACAGCTTTTTCTTGTAGTCATAATTGTTATCATGTTTGTTGTTATCATGTTGCGGCATACAATGCCTACCTTAATGTATGGGATTGTGCCCCAAAAAAGGAATTACTTATATGCTAAAACAAAAACAGAAACCATCTTTATTCCCTTTATACAATGATTAATGGATTTAAAGATGATTTTTTCAATATTATTTCCTCTTTTACTATATTTCTTGCTGTTTTGTAAAATTATAGAAGGACTAAACATCGAATTGAGCTGGCATAAGATGTCTACCTTCTTGGCCTTTCAAGATCCTGTCTCTTGATCTTCTCGATGTTATAATCAAGAATTTAGCCTAAATAAAATAAAAAAGGGGGAATTATGGGAAATTGTAGAATTTAGCTATCTAGTTATAAGAATTGATCACAAGAAGTTTGTTAACTGAGAAAATTAAGAAGTCATTTCTGGGAATTTCCACAAGTCTATTTGTTAAAAGGATTCCAGGAAACTTTAAGAGACATTGTAAAAGTTCTACAGGAGAAAAACAGGTTTTCCTAGTTTTCTTAGTAAGCATTGTCCGGGATCAGAGGACTTCGACCCAATGACTCAACAGGTGGTGAGAGAGATACGATTCACAATTTACATCTATGATGTTTGCAGTGGGCCAGTGGACTTGATTTCTGCTGAAGTTGTCCTGCTTTCTTGATACCATCTGATAAGAAGAGGGCTGTGATGTGCTCTTTGATGTATGGGATTGGTGAACAGAAGCGGGGGACTTGTAAATTCGCCTGTAGTTTTTATGAGTCACTTAAAGTCACTTGTTACCAGAGGTTAAAATCAGAAAGACAATAGCCAGAATAACTAAGCTGCTTTCCTACATGTATAAAAGCCTTGCTTCTTTCCTTTGTGATTGTCGGACAGTGTCAGAGGAATAAACTGCTGTTCATCCCCCAGGCTGTCTCCTTTTCTTTCTTTAAAGGTCTGTGCTCTCCAGGGTCTCAGGTCTCCCTTTAGAGAGACCACCCACAGGTTACAGCAAACAGCCAGTTCAAAGATGTCAATCAGAAGAGGCAATTCAGGGCCAGGGTTTTAACTCAGTGGCACTGTGCTTGCCTTGCAAGTGCAAGGTCCTGAGTTCGATCCTCAGTACCAAAAAAAAAAAAAGAAGAGGCCATCCAGAAAACTGTGAACCACTTACCATCTGCCATGTATACATTTATTCTCATTTAACAAGTTGATAAAAAATCTTGATCAATTAAGGGCAATGAGAGCTAACAAAAGGAAAGATTTGTGCTACTTTATTCCTAGGATGTGGTCAGTCTTTATGAGCCTTCAGCCTCTGTTTACTGGTTGCATTAAAATTATATTTTGTTCATAAATGTTCTTTTTTTTTTTTGGTACCAGAGATTGAACTTGGGTCCTTGCACTTGCATAGCAGGTGCTGAAACCACTGAGCTAAATCTCCAGCCCCCATAAATGTTCTTTACAAGGAGTCACGGTGACTTTGAGACACAATAAGATGGCCCTAACCCACCCCTTATGATGTTTTTCTGTTTTTCTTGGATATGGGTTGTTTTTGTGGCTGGTAGAGATGCCTGGACTGACAGGAGTGGACACCACTTCACCCTGAACAGGACTGCTCAGATGGCGGCTAGTGCTGTCCCTGGATGCATGTGGGTGGGCACACCTAGCCAAAGGGTAGGAGAGCTAGGCTGGATTGTGGTGCACTGTGCACAGTGCCTCGTGCCTATCACAGTGCTGTTGGAGTTGGATCAGGATGGGGTGAGAGGCAGCTGCAGAGGCCAGCAATTCCCCACTGGGCCTGGGTGCTCTGGGGCAGCTGCTCCTGTGGCTGCCCACCAGCACAACTCTGGCCGCTGCTGAGGCAATCACCACTGCCAGACCCTGGAGGCTTGCCAGAGTTTTTCCTGATCTCCTGAGATGGTAGTGAGCACATCCCCATCTCATAACAGCTGAGTGTAAAAGGACCCAACATGCATGCACAGATCACTGTGTCAAGTGAAAACTGGTGCCAGTGCAAAGAACCAGCACAATAGTGCATAAATTCTGTGGTGGATAGCTGAGTGTGCCTGTGCCAGATTGCCCCTTCTGCCTATATACATTTCACTCTTCATGTCCTCAGAGAGTCCAGGAAGTCTGTACTGTGTGATATCTTCCTTGTGCTTCAGCATAACTCCCAAAAAAGCCTCATTCAGAGGTTTTTGCTTTGTCTTTTCATGATTTCTATGTTGAGCAGAAAGCCCCTAGCTGAGCTGATAACACTAAGAGCTGGTGACACTGAGATTTGGCAACATTAAGAGGTGGTAGTATTGAGAGCTGCTAGCACTAAGAACTGAAATCTGGTAATGCCAAAAGAGTTATACTTTGCCATTTTGTGATTTCTATCTAAACTGAGCACAGAAACCTTTGCCTGATTGGTAATAACCTTATGGTGTACATGAAATAGTTCATGCACTCTGGAGAGACTCAGGGAGACTAATGCTGTCATTCTCTATTTTTTGGTGGCTGGCTGATTTTTTTGTTCAATGCTGGGGATCAAAGCCAAGGCCTTGTGCATGCTAGGCCAGCACTCAACAATGTCATACATCCCCAGCCGGAGATTTTAATGTTTATTTGGGTATTTTAGTCATGCTGTGAATTATATGGGTTTAATATTATAGCATTTTTCACATTTCTAGTAGACAAGGCTGTGTATAACAGATGTAATTTATTTACAAGTTATATTTTACATAAATACATTTATAACTTCAGGTTGTTTACATCTTAAGTACATAATGGGCACTTATTAGTGGCAGAGTGACATAAACAATATATATTTATCTTTGAGTATAATAGCCTAGTGTACCTGCAAATGTGTTTCTCAGATTAAGGTAATACATTTACTTACAAATTTATCCTTTTCACCCATTCAACACATTATAGCAAATAACTCAGGATGCTAGAATATATTACCCTTAATTTATTTCATATCATCTTGTAATTTGTTTTATAAATTACACTTATAATATCCTTAGGATAAACTCCTAACTGTGAGATTTTTATTTATTTTTTTTAAACTATTACTTTGGAACTTTTAATCATATGAACAAGATTTAGTTATATAACAATATAAAACAAACCAGAAATTTATATACATTAAATAGCCCCTCAATTGAGTAATTTTACCCTCTGTTGAGAAAATTTAAAAGAGATAGAAGGAAAAAAATAGAGAAATAGAAGAAGAGAAAGAGATTAGCAGCAAGGATGAAGGACAAAGGAAGATTACCTAAGCTTTTGGAGACTGGTGAGGAAGACAGGAAGGAAACAAAGAAAGAGGAAACAAAAACAAAAATAAACAAAACCAAAAAAATTAAAACAGTATTGACACTCATGAAAAAATAATATATAATAAAAAAGGAGCAACAGAACAAAACAAACACACAAACAAGAGATTCTCTGCGATTTTAAGCCTGTGGTTATCTTCTGGGGTCTACAATTTTGTGGTAGTGCCCACTTCAGAGCATGTCTTTGCTGTAACTGGTGGACAAAGGAGGCAGACAGAGCCCAGATCCATATTGTATCATCCCAGCCAGCCTGCAGTAGGATCAGGGCAGGGTGCTATATAATCACAACAAACCCTCAATAGGAATAGGGTGGGTTGCTGGTTCAATTCCACAGAAGTTCAGGCTGATCCTGGTCTTTGTGACCCAAGCTGATTAGGCTACAACACTATGAGTGTTTCTTGCCAGCTTGATCTTGGCTACCTGACCCTGGGTGTCTATCAGGGTTCTGCCTTAGCCAGACACCCATAGCCCTGAGAAGAAGCCAACCTATGGCTACTCTGAGTCTGGGGTTCAGCTGGCCCCACCCCAAAATGGCATCCAGTCAACCACCCTTTCCTGGGGACATTTGGAATGGAGTCACTCATTAGCCAGTGAAGCTCATCGCGTCCACTACTCTGCTCCACTGGTGCATTTTACCCTGTGGGTCTCCAGAGTCTCCTGCCATCACAGCACCTCTGTAGGCTTGAGCCTCTTCTCTCACACTGTGAGCTGGGAGTCAGGGACAATGCACAGTTCGCCAAGAAGCTGGGAGTCAGGGAGAAAGTGCAATTTGCCACTTCCTTCTTCTGGCTTGTGGTCCATCACCTTGCTCTCCCTGTGGACTCCAATTCAACCTTCAAAACTTTCTTGGGTCTTAAGGATCCACCTCCCTCCTTTTTCTCTTCTCCCAGTTGCTATACTCCAGTGTCTGGACTCTCAGTCTTGGAGAGGCTGACTTGCCTCTGCTCACCACTCCGCCATCTTCCCAGAAGTAGATATGCTAATATTAAAACATGAATCTCCATACATATTTACATATCTACTAAAAGTTTTTCATGCAAAGTCCATTTCTTTTTCTAAGTACAATTATTCAGACTCAAAAAATAATAAAGATAAAAGTTTCCTTTGGCATCAAGGCCAAATTCACTAGGGCTCTGCTCAGTTGTCTTGCAATAGTATTTCTTCTTCATTTTATGAACAGAATATTTGCAGCACTAAATCATTTATTGGTGTCAACCCATATTTGAGTTTTTTTTCCATGTATGACTTCCCATATTTTGGGAATAGACTTAATTCTTCAATGAATCACTTGCAGAAAACTGTTTCTGATTCTCACTGAACTCAAATTTGATAACAGGTTATTTTGTACACTTATCACTTTTTTTCTAATTAAGAAAGAAAAGGCAGTGAACCAACATCATATCATAACTTTCTCCTTATGTTAAAAATAGACAAAAATTCCTCTTTCTTAGCATGAAAGAGTTCATGTATTTGATTTCCTTTTTTTTTTTGATACCAGGGATCGAACTTGGGACCTTGCGCTTGCGAGCCAGGCGCTGGAACCACTGAGCTAAATCCCCGCCCCATGTATTTGATTTCATACAAATGTTTGTCACTAGTCATGATCAAATGCTTTGTTATACCACCATAAAATGCCACTAAAAACACTATATTCAAGAAGACAGTAACAACAGTTGGTTATGGTATGGATAAAACACAAAACCAGTCATTGAAAATATAAAATTAGCAGTCACACTGTAATACAGTGACTGCTCATTTCTGTAACAATGAAACATATACAGTTATTGTTTCAGTCCATTATGATTTCTAAACAAAACACTTCAGCATAAAAAAATAAAGAAAAGAAGTTTATTTTAGGTCAATTTTTGGACAAGGTGAAGTAATTACATCTGGCGATGGCCTTCTTGGTGACAGAGTCCTGAAATCACAGAGCATCACTTGGTAAGAGACTGAGTTTATGTGAGTGTTCTTCACTCTGTCTCTCTTCCTATTCTAGCATTTAATAAGGGGACATCAGAAAGCAAAATTCTCTCTTCCTAATTCCCTTCTAAATTCCCTAGCTTTGCATATTTATTGAGATAAAGTTTTTATTTCATAATATATCTCAGTGAGGATTTCACATCATCATGAGTTTTGAATAAAATAATCCATATACAATCATCACAGATTCCATATTACTCATCATTTTCTATCCTAGGTATATACAGAAAAGTTGTGAAGATAAAGCCCATGCAAAACTTGTATATGACTGTTTACAGCTTAGTATTCATCAAAGCTAAAAGGTAGAAACAACTGACATGTCCATCAATTGATAAATACCTAAAAATATAAGCTCTCAAAAAAGAATATTCTTCATCCATAAAAAGAATTGAGGTTTTGATTCCTATATTTATATTAATTAAGCAATGCCATGTCAACATAACAGACATAGAGACAGTGTTCAAATATCCACTTGTATAAAATGGCCAGAATACAAAAATCTTTAAAGTAGCCAGTACATCAGCAAATTCATAGCCTTGGCATAAGTGAAAAAATAGGCAAAGTAGGCAGAATTTCTAAAGAGCTACTGATGGAGCAATAATGCATAGGGCAAGCCTTTGGCTCCCCTATCCATGTTTTTTTCTGTAAAATGTTTTGTTCCAAAAATGTAACAAGCCTGGGACTTAGCTCAGTGGCACAGTGACTGCCTGGCAAGTGAGAGGTCCTGAGTTCCATCCCTGGTATATCCATCCAAAAAGTAACAGTTTGTGCTGCACAGTGCTCCTGCCCAATGTATCAAAATGTTTGGTAACTGTTGGAACTACATGACCTTTCAAGAATGTCTGTTAACTCTGCCCCTTTCAGGAATATTCTCTTAACTCTGCTCCTCTGCTTCTGTGAGCATGCTTGCTGGGTACAGGAATGTTCTGTAACTCTAACCCCCTGCATCAATGAGCATGCTCGCCTACCCCATAGATCCCTATATAAGAATGCTCCCATTTCTGCTTAAGCACTCAGACATCTGAATACAAATTCCTCTGAGCCCACTGGCATAATAAAAGGGTTTTTTTCATCTCTTTGAGTGACTTTCAGATTCTTGAGTCCTCAAATTGCTGGTGGGTAGCAGTTGAGCTGTAGCACTTGAACTGTAACACAGAGCTGTAACACTTGGCTGTAACACTGAGCTATACCATTTTGCCACAACATTTGGTTTCCTGACTGGGAATCTGATTGTGCTGGCCCTTTGAGCCACTGGTTCCAAGTCAGAGAGTGGCCGCCGGGAGCTCTCTCCAAAGAACAAGACAGGGCACCTCTGCCCTGTTTGGAGGTTCCTCCTTCATCGGGGAGGGTGACCAACAACTGTGCTTGCTTCTCCTGACTGGACTCGGAGAAGAGGTGGACTAAAAACCCTTTCAGAACTTCAGGAAATACAGTCAGGCCTGAGTGGACAGAAGGAGAGGCTGATCACCTCTCACGGTCTCAAGCCAGAGACTTCAGTCAGGAACCTCCCTAAGCAGGAGAGGAATGTTTTAACCTCTGAGCGACTGGTGAATATGTGAGTGAGTGTAACTGGGCATGGTCCCCCTCGACTGGTCTATGAAGCTCCACGGCTTTATTACAGAGTCTGATTGGGTCCTACCCTATGGTTTTGTGGTGGTGCTGTATGGCATAATGGTGACTCACCTCCTGTAATAGGAGTGCTGACCAGGCCCAGGTACACCTTAGCCAAAGCACACTTAAGTTCCTGTGAGGGATGTGGCCAAGCTCCTTTGTCTGTTGTGCCACCATTCAAGGGCACTACATACCATGGATAGCAACCATAGTAAATTCACTGTCTTGGACTACATGGTCAAAAATTTTAAGAAGGGATTTAGTGGGGAATATGGAGTTAGACTGAAGCCCTTGAGGTTGTGGACCCTCTGTGAAATAGATTGGCCCTGGTTTAATGTAGGGTGGCCCCCTGAAGGAACTATGGATGTTCAGACTGTGCATGCAGTCTGGGGAGTTGTTAACGACAAGCCAGGCCATCCCGATCAGTTCCCCTGTATTGATTCTTGGCTACAGGTTGCCCAGACTCTACCACCCTGGGTCTGATTCTATGCTAGTAGGAAGGGACAGAGTCAGGTTTTTGTAGCCCAAAGTTGTGGTGACCTCTCTGAGACCCCAGAAAGGCCAATTCATCAGGATCCACCAGAAGACGATCCCCTGACACTGCCTTGTGCCTCAGAGCTGCTCTCTGTACCTACCCCACTGGCTCCAACTCTTCTGGAGAGACTGCCACTTTCAAACTCTTCACCACCAGTCTTGGCTGGTAGCCCATCTTCAGATCCACTGTCTGTTCAAGCAGCTAGCACTTTTCAAAATCCTCCAATGGGCCCATCTCCACTTTGGGCCAGCCCTCTTCTTTATCCACCTCTCCTGGCTGTAGCCTCCAGTCCCTCTACCACCCTACTCGGAGACAAGATTGCTTCTCCTGAGATATCTCTTGTCAGGCATCCGTGGTCAGCTCCAGGCCCAGCTATCCAGCTGCTGGTCCATGAGACCCAACCTCCACCCTATGTCCTATGGCACCATCCAGCCCAGGGCTGTCATTCTCTGCTATTAGTCCTTTACCAAAACTGATCTTCTGAAACAGCACACTCCATCGTACTCTGGAGGTTCCACCAAGATCAAGGGGGGCCTATGTCGCAGGGGGAATATGGGGGCCTATCAGATCGGCCCTCCACATCCATATCCCCCAGTTCAGTCTCCATTGCAGCCTCCCATTTTGACTTGATGGAACTGCGTCCCCCACAGTTGCCCCCCCACATCCCCATTGAGGAGGGCCCTCTGGCAGGGAAAGTTCATCCTCTCTCAACCCCCTATCCTTCTCTGGACACTCTGGAAACAGCCACAGGATCATTTCTATTCTGGAAGCTGGGGGAAGGGGAAGGAGACCAGCCCCTCTCAAGATACTCTTGGTTCCACAAGGTGCTCTCATGACTCGGGGCCACCCAGTTAGTGCTGGAAGGAGGCAACAGCTCCCATGGTGCCTTCCTGGTTTGTCATAATGAGATGAAGTGGCATGGATATGTCTTTACTTTCAATTTCCAGGGCAAGGACAAGCACCTGGACTTGTCACTGAACAAGGAGGGACAACACCTGGGGTTCCCGTTCATTTTCTATATGCTTGAGCATTTCTGGGTGTACCCATCCCTCTATAGTCTAGAGGCTTCAGAAATGCTGTCCTGGTCATCTATGTGCCCTCTCAATGGCAGCAGGGCCAGGAGCAGACCAGGAGCCATGCAGGAATATACGATGGGCATCGATGCTACCCTGATGCCTCCTCCATCCTCCTCAATGCAGGAAGAGAGGCACAGAATTTTCACTGAGGCCAGGAAATACCTACAGGTACAGGGCCCTGGGGAATCCATGGACCCTGTAGAATGGGCAAAGGCTGCAGCTCCTGATACCAAGCCAGACTGTGACTCTCACACCACTTCCAAACAAGCCACTCTCACATGATATCAAGAGACCATCCTCAGGAGGGTCCATGCTGGGACAAAAGTTCTAACACATCAAAAATGGCTTCAGCAGCTCAAAAACCAGATGTCACCCAGTAACTTCCATAAGCAACTCTGCAAGGCATTCTTCATCTCCATCCCTTTTGATCCCAAGATTCCTGAAATTCAGCTGATGGTCATTGTTGCTTTCATAGCCCAGTCCATGCAGGAGACCAGATCCTACTGAAAAACCAGGACCACCATACAAGGGGGGAAACCCACTATAGATCCCCTTGTGTCCAGACCAATGTGTATATTGCAAAGAGATTGGACCCTGGAAAAACAAGTGCCCCAATCAAAAGGGGGGCACACCTAGTCTGAAGCCCTCCAGTCATGCCAGCCCTCAATACCAACCTAAGCTACTGGTGCCTAACCTGATTGGGCTTGCAGAAGATGAATCAGATTAGGAAAAACTGGGCTCCCTCACACTGGACCCCTGGGAACCCATGGTCAATATGGCAGTTAGGGGCCAAACAATTACTTTTATGGTGGATACAGGGGCTGAACATTTTGTGGTGACCACCCCAGTAGCCCCCTTTACCAAGAGGGATGCCATCATCATGGGGTCAACTGAAGTTCAGTCTTTCCAAGCACAAACCTGCCAATGGGAGGACATGAAATGGTCCATGAGTTCCTGTATCTGCCTGAGTGCCCTATCCCTCTCCTAGGAAGAGACATGCTGACTAAACTCGGGGTATGCATAACATTTATCCTCAAGGGACCTATTAACCTGACCCTCCTAGATACACAAAAGGACTGATACTATCTGTAACCATCCCCAGAGAGGATGAATGGAAACTGCACACTGCAGATTGGGAAGAAATAAACCCTTCAGAGTTACTAGAGAAATTTTCAGAGGTGTGGACTGAAAAGTCCCCACCTGGGATGGCCAAGAACCAGCCCCCAATCCTGGTAAAACTTAAATCAGGTGTAAAACCTGTCAGACTGAGACAATATGTCATACCCAGAGAGACACGACTTAGGATCCAGGAACACATCAGCCGGCTGAGGGGTGCAGGTGTCCTATAAAAGGATGTCAATCCCCTTGGAACACACCACTGGTGCCAGTTAAAAAGCCAAGTGGAAATGAACACCAACTGGTGCAGGACACAGTTACTCTGCATCCAGTAGTCCCAGACCCCTATACCCTACTGAGTCTGCTCCTGCCTTGAGTGGCCTGGTTCACCTGGCTGGATCTTAAAGATGCCTTCTTCTGCATTTGGTTAACCGCCCCCCCCCCCGCCTCCATGCTCTGGCAGCAGCTCTCACCAAGGAGGCAGACAAACTGACCTTGAGATAGAGCCTTCGAGTAAAGTTCCCCACTCAGTTATGACTCTGATGAACAATCAGGGACATAAATGGATTTCAAGTGCCAGAATAGCCCAATATCATGGGCTACTCTGAAAATCCCAGGTTCACTCTTGAAATTGTATGGACTCCCCTTGTCAACTGGAAGTAACAATGGACCTGCCTGTATGACTGAAGCTGTCCAAGGCCTCTCTGATATGCTAAAGATTAAATAGAATTTACACACAGCCTATAGGCCACAGAGTTCAGGGAAAGTAGAATGCATGAATCAAATCCTTAAAACCATCTTGGCTAAGTATTGCCAAGAAACAGGGGTAGAGTGGCCAGATAAGTTACCTCTGGCCCAGCTCAGTCAGGTGCACACCTGGATCCTCAGGTTATTCCTCATATGAGATAATGTTTGGGAGACCTCCCCCAATCATTAGGCATTTTAGGAGAGAAGTTAGACAACTAGGAAGTAATTATATAGCCTTAGAGTTACAAACATTAGGCAAAGATTTTTCATAGATTAACAAAACTGTCTTAGCAAGATCCCCCAATCCTATGGGTAACCCAGTCCATCTCTTTCAGCCAAGAGATTCAGTTTGGGTTAAAGATTGGGAAAAAGACACCTCTCCAGACTATTGGCTAGGGACTTATACTGTTATTCTTACTACCTCCACTGCTGTTAAAGTCACAGGTATTAACCTGTGGGTCCATCACATCCAAGTGAAAAGGCCTACCCTGCAGAAGTCTCAGACACCTGGACTACACACCTGGACCCTAAGAATCTCCTCAGGACCCAGTTCAGATGAAAGACCTCAGGACTCGACCTGGCCTTGGAGACATCACCAGCAGACAACAGCCCTGGTGTAGTCACACTGGGAGCTGACTAGTCTATGCACAAATGAAGCCTAAGGACACCATTCACAGGATCCTTAAATCACCCTATTGACTGTTACCATTATCACTGGTTTCTAGGCCTCCTTATCTTAATTTTTGCTGTGAGCCTTGCTACAGTTGACTGGACAACTGTCTAGAGGAGTCTCCTAGCCCTTGTCTTTAACATTAGTATAGGGTGTCTCACTGGTGTTCTCTGTCTCCTTTAAGAATACATTGTTGGGCCAGGGATTTCAACGCCTGCTGCACAAGCACAAGGACCCAAGTTCGATCTCCAGTACCACATACACACAAAAAAAGACTAAATACTT